>QEOT01005389.1:134356-144638 GCA_003123785.1 Pterocarya stenoptera
AAAAAAAAAAAAAAAAAAAAAATCCAAGTATATATAATATATCATATCTAATAATTAACGTTGATATAATTGCTTATATGAAACTACTTTCAAACAATGTAAACCCGGCCCACGTAAATGTTTAAAATATTATATATGATCATGATTTATTGCATGCAATGATGTCTTGAATTCAACTATATTTATGTTTTGGCCAATAATAATAAGACGATCTCTGTTGCGCATGAGTTTTTTCTTTGTGGTCGGACGAGTAAATTAATTTGACTCAATTAAGGCGCAATGGTCGGATACAAATCGATCGATCGATCTGATCAGTACTGCTGAGATGGAGATCACCCAGTACTCCAATTATACAATTATTTTGCCTAGCCTTCTAATATTGTGCACCAAAAAATATTAATTAAGAGAAATATTTTAGCTACAAATTTTTTTATCAGAAGACTTATATATTGATATAGCTTGATCAAGTAATACTCCGTCAGATTGTAAAATTATTTTTATTATAAAGTAAATATAATGTATCACATGAAATTAACCACGTCATTTTATAAGTTTATTTTAGTGAAATCCTTTTGTAGCTGAGCATCGGCATTAAGTTCATCAAAGTCATTTTCAAAATTTGATGAAAAGTAGATATTTTTAATAAATCCAAAACCTCCATAACCATAACTCTATATTGGATTAGCTAGTAGATTAGTCAAAATAATAATATAATATTATTTTTTTAATAATAATATTTTTAATTAATTTTTTTTTTATATTTTGCAATTACACTAATCATATGTTAATTAATTAATTTGATACTTAAATTATTGTTTTCGAACTATTTTTATCTTCAACCTAATTAATCCTGATTAATACTTAAACTGTGGTGGCATGCATTAATCTAAAAGTTGGAGAAAGTGATTTTGTAATAAAATAATAGGAATAGACCATAAACAGTGTGTCTTCAAATATAGAGATAACAGTAAATACACTATAACTCAAAGTTGGAGTTTTGATTGTTTTCTGAATCCAATGCAGTGTTTTTAAACACAAACCATTCAAACTTTGAAGATTCCTCCATTTTGAAGAGACCAATGCCAGTGCTCATTAGATTAGCTATCCAAAAAAGTTTGGCTAATGTCACTTTTTAGTTTTTTATTAATTACTCAAAATATAAACTCCACATTGGATTAGCTATTATACTTTCTATAATAATATATTTTTATTTCTTTATTTTTATTTTTCATATTTAATGCAATTTTTTTTTTTATTTATTCAAGTACTTTTTTATTTTCATTTTCATAAATCTCAAACAATGTGCTAGAATGTACTAGATGGTGCTGGATGAATTACTATCACGGGAACCATGAATAAAAATACTACCATGCATTTCCATTTCCTAACAATCTACACAAATGGTGGGGGACGTTGTAGCTAGGTAGAATCTGAACCCCTTGGTTGTCATTTTTCAATATCGTTGTGTATTAAACATTAGGGAGAAAAATGCATCTTCCATTTTCCTGTTCTTGCCTTCTCAATCTCATCCGAAAATCAAAACCCAAGATATGTAAGAGCTGATTCAGAAATAATTCAAGCTGGAGAGAAGCTTTGAAGCAGGAAAGAGCCGTGCGGGAGAGAAGGAGAAATTAAGGTTGATGGGATCACCCGGAAGCGGTGCAGCACTGATTGAAGAGCTCTATGTGAAGAAGAGGAGAGAAATGAACCCAAGATGCAATAAAGCTGAACGAATTTATGAAAATAGCAAAACAAAGATATAGAACATGGCGAAGACCTACATGAGCTCATGAGAGGAAGAGAAAATTAGAGAAGAACAAAGATGAGTATTGGGGAGGGAAGAAATTGTGAGAAGAGAAGTATAGTGAAGATGTTACCGTTCAGCTTGAGGAAGAGAAAATAACAAAAAAAAATTTCTTTGCTTGACCTCCTGGAATTTGTGATGGTGGAGAAATTTTGCTAGTGCGTACTGGAAAACAAATTTGATCAATCAGCGATGTCACAATCAGACTCCAGTTCTTGCAAACGACCAAGCACGACTTAAGTTGACATAAACTAGGATAACAGATCCAAGATCATAAGCCTGCAGTTTATTTATATGACCACATGAATGTAGAGTGGCTGGCTGTTAATTTCCTGATCATGGGAATTAAAAAAAAAAAATTAATAGAATGAATTTATAAGCATACAAACAAACATCCCAACGATAGTTTTAACAATCCAGTACTGGAAATATAAAATCCAAAATCATCCCGACCCCGGCCTACACAATGTTGGAATTCGAAACACATTAATTAATTCACGATAGTCGTCTTCGAAGAATGCAACTATATTGTGAGAAATGGCAAACTCAGGAAAGACGTCGACAGTGAGCCTTGCACATATGTTGGCAATCATAAAAGCAAGGTCCACCGCAGTGAAGAGGGCAATCTAGTCTCATTCCTCTACACCTCCCTCTTCTCATGCATTGTGCAAACTCCCCCAGCTTGTAATTATCGATATCCTTGCTGAAAACTCTTTTCCTATATGCATAATTGTTGTGCATTCCTCCTACTACTCCTTCTCTTCTTCCCTTACCTTTACCATGTATTTGTTGTCCCCCACATGATCCCCATTTATACCCTCCGCCTCCCCATCCCCCTCCGCCACCACCCCCTCCACCACCTCCTCCTCCACCTCCACCTCCACCTCCACCTCCACCTCCAACTCCACCTCCACCTCCACCTCCACCACCTCCTCCTCCTCCTCCTCCACCACCACCACCACCACCACCACCTCCGCCCCATCCTCCACCACCGCCACTAGCCTGTCCTCCTCTAAAATATGGGCCATTATTTATATTCTTCTTGTTGAGTACAACTTCAGTGGAAGTTTTATTTCTTCCTTCGTTATCTTCATTTCCTTGAAGAAGCTTAGGGAGAGCGAAATTAGTAGAATTGCTTTGAGAATGCGCCGTGCCGCTTCCTGTTTCATCACCTTTCAGCCCACCAATACCAATGGCAATGAACAAGACAAGCCATGAAAATCTTATTGTCGTATCCATTAATTGAAATTAACTTTCAACGTCCAAAGATGCAGATATTGGCTACATGCCTCTTGCCGATTATAATTTATATATAACTCCATGCTTATGAGAAAAGTGTGGTGGCACTGCCAGCTAGGCATTTCGCCCACTTGATATCCAGATCTCCATCCAAACCAAACCAAACGTGCTCTCTTAGTAGAGCAAAAAGGAATATATATATTTATATGCCTTACATCTCACGTTGTCCCCACCCTGCAATTGCAGTGATTGATATGCACGCTGAAGGAAGCCTCAAGGTTTGTTCGTCCTGAACTCCTTGGGTGCACCAATCGATCCACGCCCACCATTAAAGCATGGGCACGAATCCTCTTGGATTTGTCTCAGCTAGCCTACAAGTTTTCTTGAGCATGGTCCAAAGGGACCATGCCTAGTGGTGTAAGTGTTCCTGATCTCGGGTTTGGCTTAGATGATTTATGTTACTAATGTACTGATTTTGAAAGCACCCCCGTGTGCTCCGTAGCGACATATATCTCTAAGAAAAGCCCTCGCATCTCGCAAAAAAACTAACAATTTATCACCAATAGGCAAATAGAATAATGTTTGCCCATAACATGGCAACAATAAACATTGGCCCTTTGACAAGTCCCACGAGTTATCAAGTTTTAATCCTATCTCAAACAGCACATATACCCATCTCTGCAGTGGTGGGCCTCAAAATTGTACATTCAACAGGTCATGATCCAATATGTTACAAATCATTACCCGTAGAACCAACTACAGTATAGTACTGTCCCTTATACCAGGGGTACTTTGTAATACGTTTATGGGCACACAACTACAAGCTGAGTGTCTTTTGCTTGGCCTTGAAGTCTGGAATTTGAGGAAGGTATGATGCAGCAAGCAAGCATAGAGATCATGGTGGGGGGCAGTTTGGTGATATGCATTCATTCCAGATGGTACAGGAATTTCTTTCTGGTTACAGAACATAATCAGACCATCATGTACCCAACTGCTCATGTTGGGAATAGAATATAGACATTAATATTATATAGACGGATTCTGCTACAAGCAATACATTAATCACAGTTGGTGCTTTTACCGTATCCACTACTTGATTGCTTGAAGTGGTGGATGAGGTAATCTTAATAAGATAGATCTTGTAAAGGAGAAATACTACAAGGAAATGATCAAAAGAGAATGAATCAGAACAAGGTGACTGCGCAGACACATTTAATGAATAGTCATTAAAAGTTCCTTTGTCCTCAGTGGACAATGGCATAAATTAAGGGTTCAAAAAGCTAATTCGGGCACTAAAGGGAATGCTTTCATGTGCGTTTGTCGCCTTATATCAAGGCAGTCCAGAGAAGCTCATAGTTAGTTATATACAAATTAAAA
This sequence comes from Pterocarya stenoptera, assembly GCA_003123785.1. Taxonomy (NCBI): domain Eukaryota; kingdom Viridiplantae; phylum Streptophyta; class Magnoliopsida; order Fagales; family Juglandaceae; genus Pterocarya; species Pterocarya stenoptera. The sequence continues at coordinate 138,777 of QEOT01005389.1, forward strand.
TTTAAAACATTATGGTTACGTAATGATGTGAAGCTCTATATATAAGTCACGGCATTAAGTTTCGTTTAGGTTTCGGCAGCCAACATTTAACATTAGCATCCAAGTCCCCGGTTGCTTGAATCATTCAGGCATATATCCAACTCCAAGGATAACAAGCATTGAAACATAGAACAGGTGTCAAACAACTGTTTATTAGCAGGCATTGTTCAATAACTTATAGGCTAATTTCAGAGACAATAAATTATAGATTAAATAATGAAAAGAGTGATGGGGAAAAATGTTGGAAGCTTAAGAGCAATGCAAAAAAGTGAGAACTAGATTAAGAGCACTCTTCTTGGGATTTGGAATGTGTGCTGCTCAAAATGGTGCAGTAAGAATCTAGTTCCAGCTGCTCCAAGATTTGTGTTGTCTTCCCGAGATAAGAAGAGTGGCCTTCTATGATATGCGTTACATCAACCTGCAAAGCTAATGGAATAATCATTAGTATTGGATAAAGCAATACAAGCATGAATCACAAGACCGTGTGACAAAAAAAAAAAGATAGGAAACGGAGAACTTACATTTTCAATCCCGGGTATGTCAACAGCTTGAATACCAGCTAAACCTTGAGAAAGTAAACTGTACACGGGAAACCACTTAGTTCTATACAAGTATTGAAATTCAAGGACTGCTATTTGAAAACGATAGGAGGAAATTGGCATCTGATGAACTGAGAAAAGATTTCGCATGGTACTTGTAAATAAATGGAATTCATTATCTTACAAAATCACCATTGGGTTTGATAAATTCTATGCAGATATTTATTGGAATCTTTTTCACTTCCCAAGCTGAACTTACATGGTGAGGCCTCATTCAAAATTGACAAGGAAATGAACTAAATACCTTGCACGGAAAATAATTCCAAGTATCCAATCATTTGAAGAATAAGCATTCACAAATCTGCCAGCAACTATCTACAAACCACAACCATGTTGTTGTCATGACACTTAAAAAAGTAGAGCAGAAAAATTGGTGCAAGAAACCACTCAAGAGATTGTAAAAGGCATAAAACTACCTTTCTAGCATCCTCCCAATTTTCATCTTTAATTGAAACTGGTGCTCCAAGAAGAACAACCCTTTCTACAAGTCCAGCTGCAGGCATACAACATCAGAGAATTCCACTCAAACAATAATCCCATCTATCAGCAAATATGTATCAGCAGTGACCATTACCATTATCTCCTTCTGTATCAGCCAAACACTGGAGACATTTAAAAATTACTCGAGCCCCCAAAGAGAAACCAATCAGTGTCACGGGCCTGGAACACGCAAGGATGATACCAATGTCATTAAAATATACTTAGTACATTCAAATGAATTTGTCTTACCTGTTTCCGTGCAATCCCATCAACAATACTTCAGCAAGCAACTTCCCAGCTTTATCTGACCTGATCAAATAGAAAGAAGGGATAGAGTTAAACATTCCGAAACATCACTTCGTCAAATTTGTGTATCCGACTCCAAGAATGCTTAAACTTCAAGAAATGTTCAAAGAACACGTACAAAACACTACGATGAATGTCTCTGTATTTAGAACCAACTGAAAAATATGTCATATAACGTGCATTATTCAGAGCAAGCACATCATTAAGTAACCATAATGTTTTAATTTTATTTAACTAACTTTGAGGTTCTTGACATTGCCTGCATGCTTATCATTTGGATAATGAAACAAGACTAGTTTCTGTATATCTCCCATCCAGATGAGGGTTTTCCCTTCCAATAAATGGAAAGCTAACCTGTCCACAGCAATTGCCCATTGGCTGTCTATAAGGTCAGATGCTGTAACTAATGTGGCTGGCAGAGCCAAAGCTGCAACAAGTGTGCTTAGCACAGTCATCATGGCGCCTTCTTTCATTAACTGCAATGCAAGTCCTGCAACAGGCCAGGAGACAATAGTGCCAGTCATTAAATTGCAAAGTGCAGTCAGTCACAAGTAGTCAGAGTTATAAGGTTCAGTAAAATACTTGAAGCAAGCCAGTCCTCAATCGCAGTACTCAATGCAATCAAGTTCTTGGACTCCCACCAGAGTGCATACCTATATATTGCACCACATTACTGACTTTGTCAAAAGAATGAAGATCTAGCTTCTAGGTTATAAAGGCTCCAGTGGAAAAGTAACTTTCATTTGAAGAACCAAACTATCCATTGAAAGATACATCAAGATCAACCATGTAGTATCGATTGATAATAAGTGGCAATTCCTTAAGTCAGTTGCAAGCCAACATATGCCTTGAGAGTACCAGCAAGTATAGCTACTTTTTTTTTTTCACTTCGACGAGGAGGAAGGCAAATGGTGCTTATATTAATCATTACATGCATCTCATAGTTAAGCGTTATTTTCGACTGTGGTCCTAAGCAATTTATAGTAACAGAAAGAAATTAATGGTGTCATCACAAAATGTGTTAATGCTCAGAAAAAGAGAAGCTTGTTAAAAAGGAAAGAAGGTCATTTCAACTCTATGTTTGCACCAAATGCCCTCACCCCCTCTCCTTCTCAACAAAGATGAAGCACAGAAGGACACAACCAGAATATAGCATGCATAATGTAATAACAATGTGTTTCAAACCTGTCCAGATTATCATTGTAGCCCTTCCAAGGAGATATAAAATCTTCTTCCTCAAAAGCCAGTCCAGAAACCATAATTCCAACTGCTAGCCGCTGGGAAAAAAAGTTGGTTAATATTGGTAAGTATGTTTATTATTGACACAAAAATAGCACATACTTAAAAAGGTCTTGGCTGAATCATCATTCTAGTGAGCAACTTGCTCGAAGTACGTGTTAACATTGATAAAATGGGAAATGGACTCACGCCTTGGTTATTATTTCCTCCAATTGTTTTGAACTCAAACTCTTCAATGCTTCCAATTCTTCTAGCCATTTTACTCCCTGAAAGGCCAGCTCCCGCAGCTGCAATCCAAAAAGTGGTTCGCACCTTATACACCAGACCAAAGCACTGGTCCTTTGAAGCTTTTGTCCTTAACTACCATTGCGTGTAAAGTTTTATTGCATACATTACAACTGATCCGTGTAGATTGGTTTTGTTAGGGACTGTGACCTTGACCGGTCTGTTTGCAAACTTCACAGACACAAGCATTCAGTGCAAGTTTTCCACAAAGTGACTGTTGTAAATAACACTTGAAAGTGATGATTTGGAACGATGAAATGGAAATCAATAAAATTTGGGATACTGTTCCTTTTTTTTAAGGAAAAAAAAAATCGGTCATTAAATTCAAATTCTGATCACAAGGCACTTTCCTTATAGATGAAAAAGGCAATAACAAGCATTAGCCGAAAAAAAAAAGATTTGTTTCCTCCTAATTTAATAACACTTAATAGATCATGAAAAGAATCTTAGAAACAAAAACCATTTCTCATACCTCCAAATGATGCAGCTACAGCGGCAGAACCACTAGCTCCAATTGCAGGGAGAAGACTGCCCAATGTAGGAGCCATAGCACCCAAACCTTGAGCAATAGCTGGAGCAGCTAGGCCTGTAAGAAAATAAACTAAGGAAAGATTACACTTTACACCCTCCGATTTACAAGGATTTTACCCTTTACACTCTAAACTATTTGGATTGACACATTGCAACCTCCCCAATTCCAGCCATCAAGATGTATAAAAAATTGGTCAAATGATGCAATACTGACGGTTGGATCTTAATGAAATGTGCACCCTCAGTAAATTCTAGCCATTAATATTGAGGAAAATTAGTTGAAAATAAGTAATGTAACACAATCTTGATAGTTGAATCTTAATGGAGGGTTCACAATACAAGTTTTTGCCAGTTAACGTGTCAATCCTAGTAGTTTATGATGTAAAGTGTAAAAACCCATGGTAGTTGGAAGGTGGAAAGTATACTTTCCCCGTAAAATAATATCAATAGTAGATTCTAATACAGCCTACTGTCAGAAACTTCAGTTGAAGAAGAGTTATCTAATATATTAAAATCATCGTTTCCCATACCACCGGTGATGGCCATTAGGGTGCCTCCAGTTAAAGCAGCTGCACCAATGATACCTCCCCTCTTCCATTTATCCCAAGAGCTCTCTGAAATTTCAGATTTTTCTTCCTCTGCACCATCCTCTTTGTCTGCACCATCCTCTTTCTCTGAAGCAATTATAGAGAAAGCAACCATAATCTCCATGGCTTCCTGTTGGCACACAATTTCTCCTAAAACTCCAGAAATGTATTGATACTGCTGGATGTCAGCTCATAATCACTACAAAACATAATTCATTCACATGTATGTGCACAGTAGCTTGCATACACATTCGAGAACAAAGTCCTGACTAATCCCAGGGGTGCATAGGCCCTCGGTAAGGAGTTCCCACAAGTGCAATTCAAGGGGAAGTCCTCCAAGGGATGCCCCTAGAAATTGTTTGCACCCAAGAGGATTCGAACCTTAGGCCTGGAGGGAGATTACCACCAAGACCTGAAGGACGTTTCACTTACGAAAGAGAAAATACCACCTAAAATTAATATGTTAAAGGGAGATTAAAGGGAAGAGTTTGAGTGGACTAACCATTTTTATCCATTCAACACCAAGCCACATTGCCAGCAACCGTAAAGCCACACGGTGTCGAGCATCATAGCCCATTCCTAGTTGAGAACAACTCTTGTCATCGTTAGTATTCCTTGCAATACAAGCTGAAAGAAGCACATAAAGAATTGTCACTTTCCTCTGATAACTGAACCTTGCTCCCTCTTCCATCAGTTTGTCAAAAGTCTCGCCTCTGGATCCAATAGAATCCTTTTCTTTAGAGGAGATCTTGGAACTTGTTTTCTGTGTAATTTCATAAGGCTCTGCAGCCACGTCAGAAGTTGATTCTATCTCAAAATTGGAATTTTTCTCATGGAATTTTTTTTCATCTTCATTACTCTCATCGTGGTCCTCAGAGGAACAAGGGAGGCATTCCATACTAAGCACCATAGCATCAACAGCTTTTGTCAAAGCAAGTTCCTTGTCAGTTCTTTCTGTTGATGTTCCATCACTTTCATCTGATAGTAGCATCAAGAACTGAGATAGAATGGATATCAAATTCAGAAGGAATGAGATGGATGCATGGCGAATGTCAAATTAAAATTTCATTAAAAAAATATATATCTAAAAGATTTATTTGTATGTTAAGAAAAATAATAATTCTCTTCATAAGAGGAGTAAGAAACTATACGCAGCAGCCCATCTTTCTCTCTGCTAATCATAACAAGTGCCCCAGGAAAAAAAAAAACGACCTACTGTATCAGAATTCTGGTGCATACTTCCTTTCCCTCAAGTATATTTTTAATTAGTATTTTTTTTTTAGTATTTTTTTTTAGTAACAGAAAATGATACTTCACAAGATTACAATGAGACAAAACCAATGCATTAAAATACATCCCTACTCCCTAGTTTCATAAAACCTTATAATGAAAAGAAAAAATAACATGTCAAAATATATCATCAGTTCCTTGATCCTTACAATGAAAAAAAAGAGCAACACATCAAAAAACACCAATTGTTCTTATTTACGTAGTCATTTCTCAAAATCTGAACAGTAAAAGCAATTGTTTTCCCAAAATAAAGTTGAATTAAGGATAAGTATATATTAAGTATATAACTTATCAAAATAAATAAATAAATAAGGATAAGTATATATTCCCATTTGATAACAAGTGCAAGGATGTAAAGGTTCCAGCCAAATTAGCACAATAATGGTACTAAGGGTATAGCTCTTCAAAATTTATCAATATATGAAAACAAAGCATGCGGAAGAAATCCGAAATAGAGGGCACCTTAAGTCACTTATAGAAACCCAAGCTACTTTTTTTTTTTTTTT
>QEOT01005389.1:146440-167471 GCA_003123785.1 Pterocarya stenoptera
TTCTTTTAAAGTCATCGATCATAACACGCAAGAGAATATCATGCACAAAACATGTGCACACTTCCTTCCTATCATTGGAAACCAACCAGTTTTAAAACCAATTACTAGTTTTGACAGAATTGAGATTAAGTTTAACTAATAGAAAACGGTAAATTCTTATCAATTAATCAAGACCATTTCTTTCATACCACCATTAATTACCATTTATCTTAAAAGTCTAATTAAGTTTGTATAATATGAGAAAATTTTAATTATTTGATCAAGTATTCAAACACAAGGGACATACCGCTCCAACATGATGACGGACTTGTGAAGAAGTCCCTGCGGTTTCTTTCAACCCTTGCCCGGCTTGGCCATCCACTCCAAGAAACCTGTTCTTATCACCAGATTTACTTAAAAATAACCCAAGTATGACTAACAACTTCAATCTCACCGTAATAAAATTAAATCCTCAATCAATAAACAACAAAATCATATTGACCTTACAATCATTAGAATGAACTCACGAGTCGCATCCCATTGCTTTTTGAAAGCAAAATAACTATAATATCAAGATTTCACGCATCGGCTCTAAGTGCTCCGAGAGGGTATAGAATCATGGATTTCTTAAGAGTTGTCTAGAGTGAAAAAGAGATAAAAGAGTACCACTGAGTTCTTACAACATTTACTATTATCGGTGCAAGTTTCTCGGTGCTCAATAAATGCAGTACAAATAATCTCATGTGTTTTCATCGCTCATTTTAGGCTGTAAAGTTTAGACATGGCTATCTTAGTTATGTTCTGAAAATATAATGAACGCTGCAAATTTCTTCTCTTTGCACACAAAACGATTACCTGAAGACATGCCAAAGCAAGCCAGATTTTTCGTGGACCCAAAGGTGAGGATCCTCAGAGACCGAAGCGTTCTTTCCATTGCTGGCCCCTTCACCAATTGGCTCCTCTTCTAGAGGAACTAAGTGATGCAAAGGCTGTGTTTGGTGAACCTGAGACTGGTGAAGAGCGAGCGCAAACAGAGCGGCCGACGCGTACCGCTGCGTGGACGTCAATAACCAGGTCTCCATGAATCAATAATCTCCTGGGCTGCAAAACATTGAAACGGAATTCAATCATACGAAATTAAATTTTTGAGTTAGGAATCGAAGTAATTTCTGGTTTTACCTTTTCAAGATCGCACCGACTTCGCCGAATGAATGGGAGGTATGAAACGGCTATTTCAATGTACGCACGCGGGAAACGTAACGCGTGGATTAAAGAACAGCATACACGTGACCTAGTATAATAGTATTTATTTAAATAAACTTCTAATAAAATTAACGTCTCCGTTGTAGTCTAGTTGGTTAGGATACTCGGCTCTCACCCGAGAGACCCGGGTTCAAGTCCCGGCAACGGAATTATATATATTTTTCCGTTTCGGCTTATTTGATTTTGTCACTGTCGTCTACTTTGAGTATTGAGAATACTAGTTAGAATATCTCTACTATTTCTTATTTTCTTATTACTTTTTATTATTATTTAATTTTTTTTTTTTTTTACTATTATTCACGTAATATCTGAAAATACCTCTATATCCAACACAACCTGAAACTGCGATCCGGATAAGGGGTTGTATGCTCAGGCGCCACATATTATTTTGTTTGCCATTCACAGTGGGTGAGAGTATATTCTTTCTAATTAGTAAGCTTATATCTCATTTCATTAGTTGTTTGTGTCTGCTTGCAAAACATAGAAACATGGCCATCGTTGCTTGGAACACAATTGTTGTCTTCCTTCGCCTTTCATGCAGGCTTACATACCATAGTCTGGACTCTGGTCTTCCTTTCTAAGTTGGTGGCATTGTGACTCGAGTCTGAGAGTGGCCACTCTTCTGTATTATTCATAGCAGCTCCGATGCTTCATCAGAAATGGTGTCCCTTTACTGGCAAAATGTCCTTATATTGTTTATGGGTTTTGCTATACATATATATATATATATATTTGCTGTGGTTTACATTATCAATGACACTAAGCGAACAACATGAGCATATTAATTATTTAAATTAAATTATAATTATAAATTATGCAAATTACAGCATTGCTTTTCAAGATAGCAAATCATCATAATTTCTTTTCCTTGCTGGGTTGGAAAATTGAAATGTGGGGGAAGTAGAACCACAGCAAAATTCTTTCTCTTAATGTGGAATGGGAGCAACATTACCTCCTCCACAGTTAGGTGTGGGATCCCACATGCCATAGTCTTCTTGCATAATCTCTGGTTGAACCTGGTACTGTTCTTTGCCCCTTGCCGCCTGATCATGTTGGGGATGAAACAGAGGAGATTCGGTTGTCGATGGAGCTGGTGGTGATGATGACGATGATGTTGTTGCTACCATGAGCATCATAAAAGCAATTATCATGCATAAACTGCGCATAACCAACCTTAGTGTTGAGGTTGGCATGATGTCTAACCTTGTCCTCATCATACAGTAATTTTTATTTTAAAAGCTTTTTGGAAAAGCAATTAGCAACTAATTAGACTACTTATCAGGTATTTATAAATAATGCTGGCGTATGAACTCAAAACAGTGTCTATATTAAATTAATTAAAGTTCCTTTTCACACCCAACGGATGACACAACATGTTTCTTGCATGTAAGAGCAGAAATTGCACTATGAAAACTGCAGAAACTAGGCCGCCCTGCTATTACGTTTTTTTTTTTTTTTTTTTAGATTTTTTTTAGAATGCTTATGTGTGTCAAATATATAGGATTGGACCAGGGACCAATTCCTTTTTAAGTATAGCCTGCACCGAGAGTCTGGGGTGCAACGTTTCTTGTCTTCAATCCAACATGGATTGGTTATTTAGCCGCAGCCTCCTGTGAACCTGTCTCCAAAAGTACGCCTGCGTTAAAATCTAAAAGAATTTTTCCGTTGCCGGGACTTGAACCCGGGTCTCTCGGGTGAGAGCCGAGTATCCTAACCAACTAGACTACAACGGATCTTGTAGCTTCTGGAAAACATATTTTATTTATACTTTTTTTTCAGGTCCATATGTTTCTTTAAATTAGGCCAACAGATGGAGTTTTTTTTTTTTTTTTTTAAGTCATAAATTGAATTTTACAAATAGACATGACTTCATGTATTATGTCAAATTATAAAATTATTTTTATTGTAAAATAAATCTAACATAGCACATAAATAATGAATCTATATCAATTTGGGAGTTTACTTTTATATAAGTAAAATCCAAGATTTTTATTAAACTAAAAAAAAAAAAATGAAGCTAAAGCAGATAAATGCATTTCAATTTTTTTTTTAGCTTTCAAGTTTCTTCTATTTTATTAACAAATAAAATAAAGTATAATTCATTTCGAGTATAGGAACTAAATGGTTCTGATTGTTTTTTTTTTTTTTTGAAATGAACTTCATTAATTCAATAAATCAATCAATACAATGCTTATCTTCTAAAAGAATAGAAAGAATATGTGAAGGCCCTTCCTCCATCCATACATGCTCAAAATCTAATGATAAGGCTAGCTTTGCAACTGCATGTGCAGCTCTGTTGCCACTCCTGCTGTAATAAGACAGTGACCAACCTTTATGTGCAAGCAAACTCAACCTGATGTCATCTGTGATCTGGCCTAGCCACGAATAGTTTGTAGATTTCCCATTAACAATATCCACAACGACCTTAGCATCCCCCTCCAAAGCAATCTTGTTCAAACCCAATTCATCACACAGCCTGATTGCTCTCAGAATGGCCAGACCCTCAGCTGCAGCTGCAGAATCTACATGCTCTTTTGGTGCTGCTAAGACAGCCACTATAGCACCTCTACAGCGGAAGGGAAATGGTTCTGATTGTTGATAGCCCTTTAAAAGAAAATCAAATTGAATATTAGCTTGGCTAAAAGTCAATGGTTTCGATTGAATGAACCTAACATGTTACATGCATCATTGGGGAATATTCACAAACACCCTTTTTCTTTTTTTGAAGGGTGAATAGACTTTGAAATCATCACAGTGGACAAGTCCTAATGATTTAACTCAACCAAATTGTCTGTCCCTCCCTATTCCTGAATATCCAAACTACCTACCAGCCACACGAGCCAAATAAAAACTACAGGAGTTATTGGGAGATTCGACACGTACATCAGTTTGTCCCTACTGACTGCGCCAGTCGTGGAGCCATAAAAATTAAAAATAGTGCACAAGGGGGCTTTAACACAGCCATTCGATGGCCCCAACCCCACGCCAGGGAGGTTTGTTCTCAAGTCAAAGCATCGTTATCATTAGTGCTTGCTACTTTTGAATTATGACAATATCGTTCTCCCTTGGCTATATAGTAAGCAGGAAATGATGACGCCTCAATTGGTTTCTTCTGGCTGGTTAATTTTCCTTGTCTTTGGAAAATTGGAAGCATTTGACGTGATTGAAATCAGTGTTGCTATTGACTCATTTGAGTCATATCTGTAACTAAAGAAAGAAAGGTTTTACTATGCCAAAATTGTCCGGAAATCCCACGTCCAAGTTGTAATATAGAGAAATAATATTTTCAATTATAGAGTGGACAAGTGTTACGCATTCTTTTTGAAAAAAAAAATTTATAAATATAAAACCTACATAGGAAAAATAATTTTTTAATAATAGACGCACTCTTTTCAAAAGGAATGTGCAGCACTCGCACAACCCATGATTGTATCTAATATTACTCTGACAAGTACACATTACTAGACAACTAGATGCATTTAATCAAAGCAACTCATTTGAATTGATAAGTGATCTCAACTCATCTCATCTCATCATTACAATTTCTCAAATTTCTACATAAAATATAATATATAATTCAATTTTTTTAAATCCTAAAATAATAATAATATTAAAAATTCAACTTTTATCTTAATTCATCTCATCTCAACTCAATATTCAAACAACACATAAGCTATGATACCAAATTGTAATTCCTGCATAAAACTAAGAATGATGATACAAATTGCAAATAACCTAGTAGTACACAACAAGTATTGATCGCGACAAGCTCCTTTCTCCTGTTTAGAGAGAGAAACTTTCCCTTCTCTCTAGAAAACTCAACCTCTTCAAGTGCCTTCATTAGAGGGTCCTCTCTTCTCCCTTTCCATTACCGCACTATGTATACACTTCAATGGTAGTATTTTTTTTTCTCTCCCCCTTCCACCGATTCAGTTTTGGTCTCAGATCTATTGCACTCCAACCGCCATCAGTTTACACAGGTCCCACTACGCCATTTTACAACCGCCAATCTACTAGAACGGAGCGGAATCGCGCCAAAAAATTCGGCGCATGGCCCTCACGCACGGCTTGTTTCCGTGCGTGGTCTTCACTTGCCTCCGCGCCACAACACCTCTGCCGGTTACACGCGCCGTACTAGCACCGTTTCTAATAGAAATTTGCTTGCGAAAGAGGAAAAAAAAAAAGCCCCTAGTAGAACACAGCATAGACTATTTTATTGCCTATTGGACACTCCATCTACAGACTGCTTTTTCTTGTGTTCTTGTCAAAATTTAAAAGGTTAGCATCATTCTCATGTGATAGATGATGTTCTTCGTTGTTCATCCTTATAAAGCTCCGATTTGATTGCTATAAGTATCTACAGATAAAAGAGATGGTAAGATCAATTAAATCATCACTGAGAATCACGTGCGCCATAAGTCATAAATGCCAAAATACAAACATTTCTTTCTCCCTTTGACACCTCGAGTAAAAAAAAAAAAAACTAAATGGAAAGCCCCAGGCTTCAAAATCTGAACTTGATCAAATCCAAAATAAACTCTACACAAAGAATGAGAACGCATAGAGGTAATGTACGCGTATCAAGTGAAGGGAAGGGGAAGGAAGAAAAGAGAGGCAGTGAGATTCTTTGGTAGCTATTGGAGACAACAGAGCAACCACTGGAAACATTTATTATGCAAAGGCATGATGCTTGCTGAAAACATTGATGAACTATACACCTCACACATGGCAACCTGAACAACATGATGGATTAATACAGAAAAACGACCAAGTTCTAGCTAAGGATCATTATGAGATGGCATATTAAAGCACATGCACTTATCTTTCATCGCTTCGGCCTCACTTCCATACTCTTTGAATCTGTACCCTTCCTGCTTGTAGGCAGAAGGCACCTTTCCCTCGCTGTAACATTGATTGCACAGACTAAAATGAGATTTCATTTCCTTGAAGCGGGACCCAATAATTGGATAGCGGCAAACTGAGCAAACATGGTGACCATGCCGGTTCCTATCCCCAGTTTCAAGCTTCAAAAGAGTGGACATGATACCAAACCCCCAATCAGAATCATCAAACATAACAAGAAACTCAGAGTAAGGCACCATTGAAGCATCTGTTTCTCCATGGACTTCCAGCATCTCACTAATCCCATGAGAAGGAACATAAATAGCCCTCAAGAATTTGATGTATCTGACAGCATCAACCTTTTTAATCAGCGAAATGCCTTCATTCACGGGACGCCACAAAAGGGCATCAAAAGCCACACGCTTACGTTTCTCTGGAGGGCCACTGCAAATGGGGGCAAGGACAGCGAAAAACACACCCAAATCCACCCTGCCTGAACCTGCTTCATCCAGAACAGAGAGTATTCTCTCGTTTATGGCTTTAACAGCTCCTTGGAAGGTCTCAGGCTTTAGGAAACTGAGTAAACGACGAAGAATTACTTCCAAGTTAGGCTTGCGAATGGATTTCTCAGGAACGCCACTACCAGAATAGGACACCGGCACATCACCATCAATCATTTCCTTTTTCAGAAGTTCTACATCACAGCGACCCAACCTGGTAATCCTCTGGAAAGCCCTAATTTGAAGTGCATTGGCCAAGTCCGATCTCAACGTAGTCTTCTCCCCCGCGGTCTTGAATTTTACGGGTTCCACAGTTATAAATGCCCCCTCCACAATGGTACCCTCTTTAGACTTCACCTTTATTTTCTGCATCTGCTTCAAATGGGATATCGCATCATGCAATTCAACCCTCTTTGTCATTTTCAAAGCTTCCTTCAAAGCTTTCTTAGCATCTTCAGTTTCCCCAGCCCCCAACAAGGACACGGCCTTGTTGAGCTGTGCCCGCCAATGATTTGGCCACACAGCTAAAACCCTAGTATACATCTCCGAAGCTCTCGGAAACCTGCCCAAGTCCATATAAAGCCCACCCAAATTGTACAAAGCATCCACATGACCGGGTTTCAAATCAATAGCCTTCTGAAACACCTCGATTGCCCTCTCATCCTCATAAATAGCATGCAAAGCCGACCCCAAATCGCAATGGGCATCAGCATAATCCGGTTTCATAAATATAGCCTCTTCTAAGGCCTTTACGGCCGCCCTATATTCCCCAACTCCAAACAAAGCGCTACCCAAAAGTTTCAAAGCTCTAAAATGCGTAGGACAAAGAATTGCAGCTTCCCGATAATACTCACAAGCACTTAGAACCATACCTTCACCTTCAAGCGCAATCCCGAGATTAACATAAATCTGTGGTAGCAAATAACCCCACTGATTACCCCCCGCCTCGGCCGCCTCCATGGCCAACAAGAACTCCTCCTTGGCCTCTTTATATTTGCCAAGTACGTAATAGCAGTTCCCAGTTCTGAAATGCGGCCTCACATCCACGGGTTGCAACTCACAGGCCCTCTTGAAACTCACCAAAGCCTCCTTAAACAACTGGTGCTCATACAAAACTCGACCAATCGCCATATGCCCATCAAAGGCCTCCTCTCTCGACCTCGCCCCGTCGGCTCGGCTTCTCAGAACCCCCAATTCCTTGACGAACACCGCGTAGTCAGGCCCAGACTCTTCCCAGATTACCCTTTTGTCCGAAATCTCCGTCGACGGTCCCAGTTCCCTCGACCACCCTGCGTCCGAGTACGCGTCTGAATTATCGCCCTTCGATTTCCCATCTTTCGCTTGCTTCGCCTTCAACCTCTTGATAAGAATCTCCAAATCATCGACTATTTTCCATGTGTCATCGAAGACGATGCCGTGGTTGGGCGAGACAGCCCAAGCCGCTGTCCTCTGCTTCTTCTGGGACTCGATTGCGCGCTCCTCCGCTATCGAAGACGACGACGCTTCGGAAATACCCTTTATATTATCTTCCAAATTGAGCTCGAGCTCGAGCTCGAGGGAGTCGAAGTCACGATCGACGTCGCCGGCACCATCGTCGTAAGTTCGCAAAAGCCCCTCGTAGGTCAAACCCTTGTCGCCGTCGATGAACTCGTCGTATGTCCGGAAAACCTCGTCGAGAATGGCGCTGATTTGCTCGTCGCTGAATTTAACCCTCGGGTTGACGGCCACGACGAGAGCCTCCATTTCCTCTCTGTTAAGGCCCCCGTCACGGTTGGCATCGAATTGCTGGAAAATTCTCTTCACTTTCTCTGATCTGCTACCTCTCGTCGCCATTTATCCTTTTTAGTTCTTCTGTTTTTCCTTTTTCCAGGAGGGTTAGGTTCAGCACCGAGATTAATCACATGAACATGAAGGGGGAACTTAAATTTCCCGATTTTTAAAGCATAATTTGGGGGTGACTGCTGTCTCTGGTCTGGAGACTGGACACTCACGGACAGATTAATAGAGATAGATAGAGACAGAGTCCGACAGAGTCGTCGCTTTTTCTCTCTCTTTCTTCTCTGTTCTTTTTCTTACTCTCTCTCCTCTGGCCGTTGAGAGTGGCAGTGCCAGTGCCAGTGATGATGGCTGGGAGGAGGTTGTGGACTGTGCCACTGCCACTGCCAGCCCCACAATACTCGATAAAGCACAGTCGTTTTTACTTTTTCTGATCTTTAAATTAATTTAATTTAGTTGACTGTTTAATAATAAACAGCAGTAGATGGTCCAGGCAGCTGTCATTAGAAACGTGGTCGCCGCGCCCCTTTAAAATTTTAAGGGTACTATAGCTTTACTCATAGAACTACAAGTCTACTTCCGATAATGAAATCCATGTGCTTCAACCGTCGAATAATCTCGTTGGACCCTACACTACCGTTAGTTCAGTTTCAACCGAAGTGTGTTTGACGACCTTTTTTTTTTTTTTTAAATGTAATAATAATTTTAGATCATCTTTAAAAAAATTTAATAAATAATAATAAAATAATTTGGATTAAAATATTTTATTAAATTTTAAAAAATGAAAGAAAAAATTTTTTAAATAAAATATTATCAAATTAAAAAATTATTTAAATATAATTTTAATTATAAATTTTGATTTTTATTCTTAAGTTTGTAAAGATTATATTAATTTTTGTATTTGTATGACGATTAAGTTATAATTAGATGAAAATTTTGAATATTTAAATTTAGAAAGTATTTTATATTTGAGTGACGTTTGAAAATAAAATTTTTAAAAATTATGTCTTACTTTTGTATTCAAACGAGCTATTAATCTCACTTGTAAAATCTTGCATTTCTCTTTTGATGTGAAACAATTAACAATGCAACCCATCCAAATTTTATAACAAGAAAAATGGAAGCCTACTCCACTAAACACGCTCGAGCTATACATTGACGTAGTGGTGTGAAGCAACTTGGTCGTGCCTGCAGCAATTTTTGTGCTTTGATAGAAAAATCTGAACGAGTTGACTCATTCAGTAGGAGATGCGAAGTGATCGTTTGGACTAAAACTTTTCATATTATAATTGTTAATTGTAGAGTTTTATTAAAAACACTGTACTATATTGTTTATTGTTTACCAAATATACGCTCCGAGTGCTTTTAAAATTAGTTACGATGGTATTTAAAAAATATAGTGTTATCTACGGAAGTTTTTATATTTTAAAACTTGGACTTTCTTCTTTTTATTAGGTGTTTAATATTCTTTTTATAAATGTATCAAACATATAATTTTTTATTTAAAACGAATTTTTAGACTGTTAAAAACACTTTTTTAAACTGAAGCCAAAACAAGTGTGAAAGCTGCCTTACTACTTATCAAATAGAGAGTTAAAAGGTGTGAACAACATCATACTTGATGATTATCTGAAGGTTTTTTAGGCTTTAATCATATAAAGTTTCATAATTTCACATGCATTAGATGATTATCAGATGATGCTCAATCTTAAAATAGTCTCAGGTAGATCATTATTGTGGTTAATAAATCTAGATACAGTCGTGGAGTGTGTAAACGCCGTACAATCTTTTTGAAAAAAATAAAGTTTACTATTAAGAAATTAATTTTTTTTTTCATGTAGATTTAATATTTTTTTATTTTTTTAAAAATGATTGTGTAGCACTTGCATACTACACGACTGTAAATATTATTTCTCTACTGTGATTTGTGTGCAAGGAGAAGCATTCATATCAATGCAATGCTCTTTTTCACTCTTAAAACTCCCACTATGCGGTTAACTCTCTCTTTTTGCTAAATTGCTATCAGTTGGATTCAGCCAATTTAGTATTGAGAATAGGACCTCCTTTTATTGGTAAATTTCACAGCTAATAAAATAGAGGCTTGGGCTTGGCTCTGATCGAATGTGTCCTCTAAACTTGTGCACATTTCTATTTAGTGCTCGGTATTTACCATTGAGTCCTTCAATCCCCAACGGGCCACGTCCACTAAACAGGCCCATAACAGTACCGTCATAGGCCTTTTTATTAGAGAATTAAGAAATTACCGTCATTGAATTAATTAAAAATATCAAGATTAAAAGTAAAATAATTAAAAAATCTACCTAAAAATTGAAGTGGTGGTGATCCAACCACTCGAAGAAAAGTAGTGTTGCTAGTGAGTTTCAATTTGATTTTAATGATGAGCGCATGATTGCCACATTATTAGTGTTGCTAGTGTGTTATATTTGTTAATGCATGAAAAATCACACAACAGGTTGGAAGTGGAGAAAGAGTCAATCTTGGCCCGCATAGATGATTCAGGCCTCGATCAGTATTATTTGGAGCTCTCAATAGTAATCCGATGCGGCTGTATAGTGTCGATACGTATATTCATGACGGTGAAAGGAAAACAAATGCATAAAAGATAGAGAGAAAGTGACACAAATTTATGTGGTTCAGTATGTTGCCTACGTCTATGGACATTTGGGGAGAAAAAATTCACTGTAATATGTTAGTTTACAGTCTCTCATAACCTCTCATTTCTCACTGTATAATAGAAACTGGAGATCTACTTACTAGAAAATATATTCTCTCTAGAACTCTCCCTCCAAAAGTTGAAGAATAAGTAAAAAAAAAACCCCCTTTGAGTCGTCTGGCCGCTTGCTTTTATATGACTCCCTTGCCATATGTGCCTCGGTAGTGGTGAGATATGTCAAATTTGTGTCTAACCGTCTCTCAAATTCCTACTTTCTCCTGACACTCCCTGCTTCTTGAGACCTCACCCCCTTGTCCCTTCTTATCCCCTCTCTCTCTCTTATTTTGTCTCTTAGTGATGGCCTGGTGAGCTAGACTTGTTGTATTTTATCCCCTCACAATCTCGATAGTTTTAGAAGTCGCGTAAAATATTCAGTATATCTCAATCTTCTTAGGAAATACTGTGATATTGAATAATAATGTTGGTATAACTATTTTACAATCAACTAATTTAATAATATCAGTTATATAATAATGTCAGTTTTATAAAATATATATACATATAATTTTATATTTTATATAATTACCTTCTATTTAAAGTACACAGCGCTAAAAATAATTTCAAATGTATAATTATTCATAAAATATAGAGATATCTCGTCTATTCCGAAGATGTACAGTGGAACAAAGTGACTTTAAAAATATAAAAAGCGAGAAAGAAAGAAGTTAAAAAAAGTAAAATGGTTTCTCCCAAGACCCTCTCATTGGGGGTCATTTTGGTTCTTTGAACTGTTCTCATCCTTGAGAAAAGCCAATAGCCATGACTTCCATGCATTTCGAAAATGAGCAATGCATTAGACGTCCGCACAGTGGCTAACCGCTACGCTACACTCCTGCAACTATGCCGCTCCCGAAACCCCACTTCATACACCCTAGCTCAAAGCATTCATGCCCATATGATTGCTTTTGGGTTCAGGCCGCGTGGCCACATCCTCAACCGTCTGATAGATATCTACTGCAAATCATCCAATATTGCCTACGCCCGCCACCTGTTCGATGTAATTCCCAAGCCAGATATAGTTGCAAGAACGACAATGATTTCTGCATACTCTGCCGCAGGGAATCTAAAGCTGGCTCGGGAAGTATTTGGTGGAACCCCTTTGAGTATGAGAGACACCGTTTTCTACAACGCGATGATCACGGGATATTCGCATAACAACGATGGCCACGCCGCTATGGAACTCTTTCGTGACATGAGGCGAGAAGCTTTTAGGCCGGATAATTTCACCTTCACAAGTGTACTTGGTGCTTTGGCGCTCTTAGCTGATCAAGAAAAGCAGTGCCAGCAGATTCATGGTGCTGTGCTTAAGTCAGGAACAGGGTTTGTTACTTCAGTGTTGAATGCGCTTATATCTGTTTATGTGAAGTGCGCGGCTTCACCATTGGAATCATCATCTTCATTGCTGGGTTCTGCGAAAAAGTTGTTTGACGAGATGCCCGAGAGGGATGAGTTAACTTGGACGACAATCATTACGGGGTACGTGAGGAATGATGATCTTGCTACAGCCCGTGGTATTCTTGATGGGATGACTGAAAAGTTGGAGGTTGCATGGAATGCAATGATTTCAGGTTATGTGCACCGTGGTTTTATTCAGGAAGCATTGGAAATGTTTAGGAAGATGCATATGATGGGGATTCGGCTTGATGAGTTCACATATACAAGTGTAATCAGTGCTTGTGCTAATGGCGGATTGTTCAAACATGGAAAGCAAGTGCATGCTTACATTTTGAGAACGGAAAGGAAACCTGAACCAGACTTCTCATTGTCTGTGAATAATGCATTGGTTACACTGTACTGGAAATGTGGTAAAGTAGACGAGGCGCGAGAAATTTTTAATACGATGCCTGTAAGGGATTTTGTTTCGTGGAATGCGATCCTGTCAGCGTACGTGAATGTGGGGCGCATTGAAGAAGCTAAGTCCTTCTTTAAGGAGATGCCAGAGAGAAACATTTTATCATGGACTGTTATGATATCTGGTTTAGCACAAAATGGTTTTGGAGAAGAAGGCTTGAAGCTGTTCAACCAAATGAGAATGGGGGGTTTTGAGCCATGCGACTATGCATTTGCAGGAGCAATTACGTCTTGTGCAGTGCTTGGAGCATTGGAGCATGGACGCCAGCTCCATGCTCAACTAGTTCAGCTGGGACATGATTCGAGCCTTTCAGCTGGAAATGCACTTATTACAATGTATGCAAGATGTGGCGTTGTTGAGGCTTCTAATTTTGTTTTCCTTACAATGCCTTATTTGGATTCAGTGTCGTGGAACGCCATGATTGCAGCTCTAGGACAACATGGACATGGTCTGCAAGCGATAAAACTTTTTGAAGAGATGCTGAAAGAAGATCTAGTACCTGATAGGATAACTTTCCTCACAGTTCTCTCTGCTTGTAGCCATGCTGGTTTAGTCAAAGAAGGGCGTCATTATTTCGATTCTATGTGTGGCTTTTACGGTATAACCCCAGGTGAAGATCATTATGCCCGCTTGATTGATTTGTTGGGTCGAGCTGGGAAGTTTTCAGAAGCTAAGGATGTGCTCAAATCAATGCCTTTTGAGCCAGGTGCAGCAATTTGGGAGGCTCTTCTTGCTGGTTGCCGTATTCATGGGAACATGGAGTTAGGGATTCAAGCTGCTGAACAACTCTTTGAACTAAGACCACAACATGATGGGACCTATGTACTTCTGTCAAACATGTATGCCACAGCGGGCAGGTGGAATGATGTGGCTAAGGTGCGGAAACTAATGAGGGACCGGGGTATCAAGAAAGAGCCTGGTTGCAGTTGGGTTGAGGTCGAAAACAAAGTTCATGTGTTCTTGGTTGATGACGCTGTGCACCACGAGGTGCAAGCTGTGTACAATCATCTGGAGCAATTGGTACTAGAAATGAGAAAACTTGGATATGTCCCTGACACAAAATTTGTGCTGCATGATATGGAGAATGAACATAAGGAGTCTGTCTTGTCTACTCATAGTGAGAAGCTTGCGGTTGTTTTTGGCCTTATGAGGCTTCCTCTAGGAGCGACAATTAGAGTTTTCAAGAACCTAAGAATTTGTGGGGATTGTCATAATGCATTCAAGTACATGTCAAAAGTGGTGGGTCGAGAGATAGTTGTGAGAGATGGGAAGAGGTTTCATCATTTTAGGAATGGTGAATGCTCTTGTGGCAATTACTGGTAGGCAAACTTTTTATTAGCCAGATATTTAGGCTTACAGTCAACAGAGTTAATAGATACCACATCCTCTCTTCCCTTTTCTTGGACCCAAGTGTGGGAGTTTATGAAGTGAAGATCCTTGCCAATTTTACGTCCAACTACCGAAACATATAATTACCCTTGGACGGCTTCCAGATGACTCGCCAAATGAGTTTTTCACTCTGGTATTAGTTTCCTTTACAGAAGAAATTGAAGCTCAATATTAGAATTATTTTACAATCTAATGTTGTGGATACATACAAGTTCTTTGGACTCCAGAGTGGTGTTTGCCAACGGGTAGATGTACTATATATTCTTGGGTGAGATACAAGATAAATAGGACTTCTAGTAGAGCTACTCATTTTGAACATGGAAATCGTTGATATTGCCCCATCGATGGCTATTGTAATCTTGACCTCAAATAGGATATTTCATCACAGAATAACCAGCACAACTTTCTGCTGGTAAAAGCCATTAATTTTGGATGTGGAATTTTTTGATATTGCCCTGATGGCAACTGTAATATTCTTCAGAGAATAACTAGCTGACCTCAATATTAGTTTGACTTTCTTTCTGTACTACTTGTTAAATAACACTTGCATCCATGCGTACCTTTTTGCTGTCATTCTGTGTTCGGCATTTGCCTTCTTAATTCCAAGCATGCAGCATAGGAACTCGAAAGCCGACTATGTTTCGATTTAATGGATATTTTTTCCCCCCCAAAATAGACTATTCCACCCTATGCTTGTTTCTAGCCGCCTCTTGCGAGTCAGAGAGAAGCCTGGAATCATAGATATGAGAAGCAAATGATGGTATAGCAATGAGCATCATCCCTATGATATTTTATTAAAATAATTGTGCTTTTGTGATGTGTCATTGTTTGATTGGTCTTGATATACCAAGCGACTATCACTCTAGTATTTTCCATCAATTCATTAATGGACCTTGATAGGGGGACTGCTTTAATACATGGGCAATACCTTAAGAACCATTATGAAAAGAAAATTGATACACATCTAACTTTTCACGTCACTTTAGGCAACAACATTTTAAAACGATAGATAGTTTCGTAAAATACCTTTAGAAGTATTATCATTATATAAACATTATGAAAAGAATATTGCTATGAAAAGAATATTGTGTGAGCATCATTGCTCATGTAAAATTGAATTGATTATTATAAACGGAGTTATTCAATGTATTATGTACATATTCCACCCTCGCCTACTATATTGAGGTGGCATTGTCTATAAATCGTTGAATTAATTTCTTAAAAAGATCAGAGTTGATTGAGCAGTTATGAGTAATGCCATATTAGTACAGTGGAACGAAGATTTAGTATATAATATATTCCTTTTAAAAACAATAATCGATCCAATGGTTGATAGATAATATCAAATCAATATTAAGAATAATGTAAGATGAGAGCGTGATATATATTTTCAAGTGAATCATTATCAAATTTAAACTAAATACTAAAAAGAATGTTGTGTTCTATCCATTATTATATTTGATTAAGTTTTTAAAAGAAAAAAAAAATCATACAAGCGGTTTGGCGCACCAAATTGCATACCAACACTTACATAATTTTTTTTATTGAAAATAAGAATAGAAGAAAAAAAAATTTGAATAAAAAGAAAACTTTCTATCTCACGAAAATTATTTACATCTTGAATTCATACTGTTTTATTAAACGGATGCTTTATATTTAATATCGATGTATTTTAGTGCGCAAACTCGTTTGAAAAAAAACTTTTTTTCCAAAAGAACAGGTCTAATACACGTATACAGATATATCGATTTGTTACCCAAAGATCGACTGTCGCAGCAGATCCATCCGTTTTGCTCGGATGATGCCAAAGCGAAACTGAATAAACAAAAAAATTAGTGGCTTCCAAAAAATGTTTTTAACGTTGACAGCTAGAAAGAATGGTCTATCACGTTAATACATAGCAAGATGGAGGTTAAAAGCGTAAGAAAATAATACTTAGCGAACCATTTGATAATTAAATTACCGAATTCAATAAAAAAAAATATTTTAAATATATGTTTTAAACTTTTTAGATTTTTTTAATGAAGATGTTTTTTTTTTTTTTAAATTAACTGAATTTTGTTTTAAAAATTGAAAATTTAATAAATAAATAATTTTTATTGATTGGGTCAAAATGGTTGCGGTCGAAGAATCCAAAGCGTCAATCGTTGGCGGTTTTATTTCTAAGGTCGGTTCTTTTTCCGTCTGTCCTCTTTGGCTTCCATAGCCCCCTTTGAAACGACAAAACCGTACTCTCTCTCTCTCTCTCTCTCTCTGTGACTCTCCATTTTCTTTCTTCGTTTTCAGCTTCGTTTCCTTGTGAAAAGAGAAACAGAGTCTGAATTCGAAGAAGAAACTTTGGAGGTGAAGATATGTTTCATGCACAATGAGTGAGCAGAAGGAGCTAACAATGCAAGGGGATATCATGCCGAGATGGAGTGGACAAGAAGAGAGAATCTTCGTATCGGTGAGGGTGAGGCCTCTGAATGAGAAAGAAACTGCGTCGAACGATGTGTTCGATTGGGAATGCATCAATAACAATGCCATCAGATTCAAGCACACCCTGCCGGACCGGGCCATGTTTCCCACTGCCTATACATTTGGTAATTGAAACATATGATCCTTCATGCTTTTATGTGGTCATTTGATCGCAGGTCCTTTTTTTTTTGTTGGAATATATACGCGCGAGTGCCTATCGATGTCGGATAATAACGACAGGAATGAATAAGTATGATAACGATGTTTGCTCTTAAAATTTATCCTGTGAAATCAAATGTTGTAATTTGTCAAACCAAAGCATGATGTTGTTGTCTTATTAGAATCTCTACGTTGGAATCTAGATTTTCAACAGGATTTCCTTTCCATCACTCTTTTTATTTTTATTTTTCTTTTCAAAAGGTTTTACAAGAGGCTCAGGTGTAAACTTGAATAGGCAACAAGCTTGTAGTTCAGATCACGGAATGTCTCTCAATAAATTTCTCCCCTTTTTTTCTCCATTATCTTCAAATATATAATTCTTTTCTAATTTTTGGATATCGATGAAATGGGGGGATATATAGATCGAGTATTTGGGACTGACAGCCCCACAAAGAAGGTGTATGAAGAAGGAGCCAGAGACGTTGCCCTTTCAGCAGTCGGTGGTATTAATTGTGAGTAGCTTTCTTGACCTCATTTTCAGTTTCCTGGAATTCGAGTCCTATTGCAGATGACTGAGGGAGAAATGTTTATACAGCAAGCATTTTCGCATACGGGCAAACCAGCAGTGGAAAGACTTACACCATGACTGGAATTACAGAACATGCAATGGCTGATATATATGACTACATAGATGGGGTAAGTTAAAAAAAAACAAACAAACTTGACATTATACTAATTGTCTCCGTTCCTTGGCACAGTAGCGTAAATTTTACGTGTTTTCTCATCTTTTAGCATAAAGAAAGAAAGTTTGTGTTGAAGTTCTCTGCCATGGAGATATACAATGAGGCCGTTAGAGATCTTCTGAGGTCGGACGGTGCTCCACTTAGACTTTTAGATGATCCAGAGGTGAATATTTCGTTTTTTGTTTTTGTTTGTTTTATAATTTTATTTACATATAGTTCAATTTTAATGATCACGCGCATCTTTAATGTCGCAATTTAACATCAACAGAAAGGTACAGTTGTTGAGAGACTTACAGAGGTGACTCTGAGGGACTGGAAACATCTGCAGGAGCTCCTTGCCGTATGTGAAGGTAAATAAGCTTGTGTCAGTTTTGACATTTTGTTTCACAACATAACGTTATATGTAGCTATCTCACATTTGTTTTCATAATATGGATATTCATCTTGTAATCTGGGCGTTGCATGCTTGCAGCTGAAAGAAAGATAGGAGAGACCTCTCTAAATGAAACTAGTTCCAGATCTCATCAGATTTTGCGATTGGTATACTTTTTACACATCAAGTTACCTTTTTTTTTCTCTCTTCTTTTTTTTTTGTTCGTTTAATATTTTACTCTCCTTGTAATATGCTGGATGCTTAAACACGACCCCAGACAATTGAAAGCTCTGCTCGTGAATATATAGGCGCCAGAAATTCAAGAACTCTTGCAGCTCAACTGGTACGAAATAGTTATTCATAAATATCTTCCCAAATGAGAAATGAGTGCTTATAGTTGGTTTATATCTACAGAATTTTGTTGACCTTGCTGGAAGTGAGCGTACTTCTCAGACATTAGCAGCTGGTACAAGATTGAAAGAAGGGGCCCACATAAATCGCAGTTTACTGACTCTGGGAACTGTAATCCGAAAATTAAGGTCATTATTTCTTCTTTAACAATTAAAGTGAGGATGGTTAATGCATGATCTCGGATATGGCTATATTGGTTTTTGTCAAATTAATGAGGCTTTGTTTTCAAAGATGACATTCAAATTTAAATCATTTTTTTTTTTTTTTGCCTTCTTGCCTTGAAAAAGTACGAAAAGAAATGGATATGATGCCTTCTGATTAGAACAAATACAGCTTTTGCTAGAAAATTCCATCCTTGATGACATCTAGAGCTCATATTTGAAGGGAATTAAGGTGCTTTTTTTTTTCAACATTTATTCACGGTAGAAATATCCATTGACGGCTTGCCAAACTGGGTTTTCTTCACATAGTTCTCGTTGAAAACTTGTTTGCAGATTCTAACTGCTATAAAGAATTTTATCACTTTTTTTTATGCTTGTGATTGAAATTCTTCCATCAATCATCAATCCTGAAATTCTTTACTCGGGAATTAACATATGTAACTGCATTTAAAGGTAAACGGTAACGCAAGTGCATGCACATCACATTTTTCCCCCCTTAATTGGTCAGGACTTATTACTTTCGAAGATAACACCTTGCAAGAAAAAGTTTGATGTGAGGTTTGGGTTGGACCATGTAAGTCTACTATGTGCAAAATAAAGTTGTGCTAGCCTGGTAGTGTTCACTTTCATTCCATTGCTACTTGTTTCTGAATACTGTAGATTTGTGTCTCTTGCTCTAGCTTGTTTTATTTATGGCCCCAGTAATACAACTCTTTGATCCTGCTTAAGGAGCACTGAGCAGCATAATTGCTAGGACATGTTTACCATATTACCTTGAAGACTGATGTAATTCTGTTTGGATTGTTTCCACATCAGTATTTATGACTTGGGTTTGCTGCCTTTTATTTTAATTTCTGACTTAGAATCTTGTCTCTCATTTGGGGTCTTGAAAATTCTTTTCTACTTTTCATTTGACCTTCTCAACTTCTTTGTTGTAAACATTGCTTAATCATTTTGTCCTTGTCGATCTATTTCCACAATTGGATGCAGCAAAGGAAGAACTGGGCATATTCCTTACAGGGACTCCAAGCTAACACGCATTCTGCAGAACTCCCTGGGAGGCAATGCCAGAACAGCCATCGTCTGCACCATGAGCCCTGCCCGCAGTCACGTTGAGCAATCAAGAAACACCCTCTTGTTTGCAAATTGTGCTAAAGGGGTGACTACTAATGCACAGGTTAACGTGTTGATGTCCGATAAGGCATTGGTAAAGCAACTGCAAAGAGAACTGGCTAGACTGGAGGTTGAGATGAAAAACTTAGCAATGGGTCCCAAGACAACTGATGTTTCCGCTTTACTGAAGGAGAAAGATCTCAAGATTGAAAAGGTAAGATGATATTTACAACTCAGTGTCTACAAATAGCCTTTTCATATTCATGCGCCAGAACTAAGGTTAAACAGTTATATGTTCTGTTACCTTAAAACATTTTCACTCCATAATTTTTTTTTCATGGGTCTACCATTTTGTGCACATCGTATACACATTGTTCGTGCCTTTTCTTTTAAGAAGGCACACGTATCCTTCTTATACTGATAGAAAATGATACATCTAATTTGGCGACAGAGGACAATATATAATACTAGACATTGAAAAATGGATGTGTAAAAGACAAATATAATGGCATCCATAATAACTAGATCAATCGCAACTCAAATATGGAATATAGAGGGATCAAATAGGACATAACAAAATGAGATTGGATTTTTCTTAAGAGATATGAAGTTTGTAGTAATTGCAAGAGTTTGGCCATGATGCAGGAATCCTTCATCAATGGACATAAAATCATGGGAATCGATACTAATGAGCTTGTAATTTGTTCACTTTTTGCCCCATGTCTTAGCTGAGGCAAAAGAATATGGAGAATGCCCTTTACTCAGAGGCTTCATTAAGTTCATTAATTTTTTTCAACTTAATGTACTTGGCATGGTTAATCTTTTACTTGATTTAGAATTAGAAAATAGCGCACTTGCCAAAGCTCTTTTTATGACGGTGGCGCAAGCTTAGATTTTGAAGAGTGGGGTTAGGGGTTTATGTCAGAATCTATGTGGAGTAAAGAAAATGATTTTTTGTTGGTTGTACATTGTTTCCTTCCAAGTTCATGTATGGCTCATGCTGCCTTTCTATGCAGATGGATCAAGAGATTCAAGAATTGACTAGGCAATGTGAGCTTGCTCGTGCTCGGGCTGAGACTAGAAGGCAATTAACTAGAGAAGATCAGGTTTCTGGAACTAATGAATATCCCGTATTAGAGCCATCAGAACTAGCCAATCCTTCTTTCGACCAAGCCAGTCCCAGACCATGCAGACCCGATTACAATATGCATTACCAACAATTTGCCGAGAATCCTGAAGACAACTTTCTGCGGGATATCAAGTCTTCCAGTCCTGATCC
>QEOT01005389.1:199911-211863 GCA_003123785.1 Pterocarya stenoptera
TTAGTTTAGTAAGAATAAAATAAATAAAAATATTTTTTTAATATGTAAAATGTGTAGTGTGGAATGATGAATAGTATCCCTTGAGAAATTTATTGTGTAATTCCTAAGTATCGTACTCCAGATTTATCACATGGAATAAATCTTTCCATCAATCTACTGTTTCACATCAGCCAACCCACACTTACCGTGGCTTCATCTTAACCACCCACTCTAAAATTTGATTTATGAGAGAAACGGACTGATGAGAGAGAGCAAGAGGAGAGAGAGGAGAGAGAGAGAGAGCGAGCGAGAGGAGAGCGAGAGGAGAGAGTGAGCGAGAGGAGAGAGAGAGCGAGAGGATGAGAGAGAGCGAGCGAGAGGAGAGAGAGAGAGAGAGAGAGACGATCTTATGAGAGAGAGAGAGAGAGCTGAAGAGAGAGAGGAAGAGAGAGCTGGGTCTGTGTGAGATGGAAAGAGAGAAGAAGAGAGAAGGTCTGGACTGTGGACAACGAAGGAAAAAAATATATATATATAATGAGGAGGAGGTGCAGCCACGTAGGGTGTGCAAAGGGTGCACCCTACAGTAGGCTGACCAGTAGAATTACTCTATCACATGATACCAATTATTCAAATATTGCTTACATAAGCACACTAATATTATTCAAACCTTTAACACCTTTCCACAAGTAATTCCAACCATTTCTCTCTATTACAATCTTTTTTCGCAGAGATGAAAAGTTTTCGGGGTGATCTAATTTCAAGTACATAATCTTAGAGAAAATATTATATTTCAATTAAATGTTCTCTCCATCTACCCCGACATTTTCTCTCCACCTTTCCCTGCCCCCAAACAAAACCCAGAATCCCGCTTCAATCATATCTCCCCAAATCCCATTCCCATACATAACCTGGAAGAATGTAATGACGATGAAGTCGGGCATTAAAGCTTATAACATATTCATGCCGGCAGAAGATGGGTTCCGGGTTATGTTTGGGTATATGGGATTTTGGGAGATACGATGGCAATTTTTTTGAGCCGTGGAAGCTGAACATGAACATAATTTTTTTGCTTTGAATTTCAACTGGATCCAAAAATGTAGAATGTAAAGCTTCTCAACATTGAATGGTGGCAATATCTACCATCATTTGAAGAGCTCAGATCAATACACTAGACATGCACGAAGGTTTTGGCTAAATTTCTCCACATTCAGCACCAAAAAATTGAATATAAATGGACAAGATGAGTACAAATCCTTTGTAGAAGGATAAAATCAATATCTCTAGACAACTTTAATTAAATCCGGATAATGCACAATCACATAGATGAAGTAGTAAACTTATAAGAGGACAAACTAATTTCTAATTCTACATCCTAGCACCATAGTATGGCACTCCCTGACAGATGTTAAGACAACCCCCCTCCCTCACCAACAAGAGTCTGTAGTAAAAAACACTTATCGCTTGATGGAAACAATCCACATGAGCACACAACAGAAGAATGCGCACATTCAGTCAGCTCTTGACTGACCAGCTCGGGAGGAGAGGATGATGCCAACAATGAGACCATACAGGGCGAGTGCTTCAGCAAAAATTAGAATAAGGATCATCCCAACAAAAAGCTTTGGCTGTTGTGCATTTGCTCTGTAAAATACCATGGTTGCATTAAGAGAACATTCTAAAAACAAGGCATTCTAATTTCTAATGTAACAGATAATATGTGCATTAGGAGTATATTAAAATATTCAGTGACACCTTACGACAAAAGCTTTGGCTGTTGCTGATTACTTCCCAGCCAAATAAAAGTATATGGTTATTCAACAGAAGTGAGTAGGCCATGATAACCATCCCCCCAAATATTCCAACCCAGATGGACCACTACTACCTTAGATCCTTGGAAAGCTAACTATTTAGGTTCTTCTTTTCCTTTTAAGTTTTAAGAGGCCAGCTAAATCACTTATGCCATCCATCTAAACGTTATACCCTAAGAGTAGAAAGATTTCACCACCACCCATATCCACATTTTAGCTCAAATCAAAATCAGTACTAACAGATAACAAGAATCTCAGGCAACTTAGGGTTTGGAACACGTTTCTACATGTTACCGATACACGAATCCAATTCATATCCAATCCATTTTCCATTTCGGAACTAAAATGATCTCCATTTTTGGTAAGATGGATCCAAATCAACTTACAAAGCCACTAACCCGAAATTCGCATCTTCGCTATTTGCCCCCAAACTATCAGCAAAAATAAATATCCGTAATCCTATGCAATCATTCAATCCAATCTACCAATTCAGGCAAACCCACAATTAATGGTAAAATTAATAACATACGTAAAAACAACTATATATATGTTAGAGATGGAAGATAAATACCTAACACCGGCGTCACCGACGATTCCAATAGCCATACCGGCAGAAAGGCCAGCGAGACCGCAAGCGAGACCAGAGGAGAGATGTGCGTAGCCATCGAAGAGATAATAGGATTTGGCCTTAGGGTTAATCCCAGTGCTGATGATGACTGCAATGATGAGACCGTATATACCCAACACACCAGCCATGACCACAGGCACGATCGACTTCATCACTAGCTCCGGCCTCATAACACCCATCGACGCCACACCTACCCCGCTCTTCGCCGTTCCGTAAGCAGCTCCCATACCTGAAAAATTGCAAGCACCCAATCATAACCCCAGATCCACATCACTGATTTGAAAACGTAGATCCACGTCAACCGAACCCTAGATCCATACCCGAAAAGTGATCATGCAATAGCACAAAAACAGGAGACAGGAGAATTATAACAAATAATAATAATAATATCAAATAATAGCATAGACATATGGTTTGCATACAGGAAAATACGAGGGCGGCTGCAGCGCCGAGGAAGCCAAAGAAAGGAGCGGTTTCATCGCCGCTGAAACCAGACATTTCGCTTTTACTAAATTGAATTTCTTCAGAGAAAAATATCCGATCTGAGAAGATAATTTCTTTATTACTATTCTATTGGATTTCCCTGAGCGGAGAGAAAAAGTTTGGCTCTTGATGCTTCTGTTCTGTGGTTCATATACGGCCCTCCCTCACATGCGAACAGCGAACGTGACTCTGCTCCAATCTCAGCCAAATGTAGTACATAATTACAGAAACACCCTCATCTGTCATGAGTCTTGGACTAATACTATTTGGGCTTTGAATCTCACTTTGGTCCACTATCTGACATTTGTAGAAGGGCCGTAACACTCGGTGAAATCAAATATATCCATACCGTTGGGCTTTTTCCCTTTTTTTTTTTTTTTTTTTTGGTTTATCGCTTTATAAATAGAATTCTACTCAACCTCAGGGCAGAACATGAACAATGATGGCCCCATGTCTCCAATATTTCCGAGTCCCAGCAAGCAGCAACCAATACGATCGTCATTCCCGACCAGCCAACGAGGTCCTGTTTAATTAACATATATGTTCCACAAATTTATGTTCTTGTCCACGTTTCAAGTGACCGTATGATCAGCCACCCATAAAATTGATAGCAATGGCACGAGCTGGTGGGAAAGATAGTGATATCAATTTGAAGATTCTCTCTATTTCAATCGATACATTCAATGTACATTAATAATAATAATAAAACAGACAAATAATTTGTACAAGTTTTAAATAGACAAATTTTACATAAATTTTTATAAAAAAATGATCTCACTTAAAAAAAATGTAAACTTTTTTTAATTGGACTTACCTTTTTACAAATGACCTACGAAATTTATCTTTTTAAAACATGTATATAATATTATTCATTAAAAAAAAAGCTCTAAGGAAATCTAACAATGTAACATGCCCGTGACTTCCACACTTTTCTAAATAGATCATACAGGATTTATACATTATAAGATTATACAATATACACAGTATTATCTTAACAATAATTAAGTGAAATATTATTGATGCCAACTGCGGGTCATGCCACACCGTAATGTGGCGCAAGCCACTAGTGTTTGAAAGGTTGGAAAATGTTGGGAAACGGGGGCAATTCTGAGAAACGTGATGCTATCAGGTTTGGGGATGCAAGTTTCGTGTAAACCATTTGAATAAAAATAGGGATCCATCGTAAATAAATTACCTTTTTTTATGTGCAGAGCACATGTTTTACAATGATCTACGTGAAACTTGCACACCGTAAATTTGTATAAATTATTATTTTTTATTTTAAAATATACATAATAATAATTTAATAATGATGCTAGGTTGTTCTCCAAATGTGTTTCCAAAAAGTGTTTTTTTTTTTTAATGTTTAAAAAAGTTACTACTAGTGTGTCTTTTTAAGTAATTTTAGATAGAGTTATGAGTTGGGTAAACGTCACTCTTTTGAAAAAGAGTGGATTCATCATAAAAAAAATTAATTTTTATATATATCTCATATTTATTCATTTTTTTAAAAAATAAGATAATATTTGCCGCCTATGACTATAAATATCATTTTTCTTAATCTTTTTATCTAAAATGAAAGAATTCTTTTACTCATCATCTTTATACCACACATCTACTAAAAAAAATAAATAAATAAATGAAATAAGGTATAATATATTATAAAGATGACAAGCACTTTTTTTTTTTTATAATTATTATTGGCATTTTGGTGCGCTAGTTTATTAAACCCAACGGCCAAAAATTAAAATTCCTTTTTATTTTGGCATTTTGGTGCGCCAGTTTAGGGCTAATAGACGTCGCGGACAAATTACACATTTCTGGCTACCATTGCCAAATTGCAACATATTTCAAGGTAAACGTGGAAAACAGAACTGTATTCTTTCACTCTCTTGTCTCTGTTCTTGATTGCCGAATGAACTCTGCTCTTCAAGTTTCCGCGGCAAAGGAACTCGGAATTTGATAAGAGAGGGAATGAGCAAGAGGCCGACGCCTGATCCTGTGGCGGTGCTCAGGGGCCATCGAGCTTCTGTCATGGACGCTTCCTTTCACCCTTCTAGACCTTTACTCTTCACTGGGTATGTTTCCTCGTATTTATACGTTAGTAATAGTGTGTGTACCACCGTGTAAAAGCTTGGACGTCTCAATTTCAGAATCCATGTTTTTTTAAATAAAGTTTTTATTTTTTGGCAGCTCTGCGGATGGCGAGTTGCGGATATGGGACACGGTCCAGCATCGAACAGTATCATCTGCATGGTAGTCATGTTAATTCAGCATATGTATCTTCATTTCTTGACAATTAATTTGTTGAGATTTTATTATGGTCAATCGCAGTGTGCATAGTGCCGCTCACGGGATTATTTGCGTTGCTAGTAGTCCTTTGATTGGAGCCAACAAAGTTATCAGGTGCTTTGCTTTTTTTTTTTTTTGCTCGTTTAACGATTGTAATCCGCTGTTTACTATTTTGGGTAGTATTTAAGTGGCGTTGTGCACTAATGGTTGTGTTATATGTGTTCTGATGCATGTAGCCAGGGCAGGGACGGAACCGTCAAATGTTGGGATATTGAAGACGGAGGGCTGTCCCGGTGCACATCTACTTCTAATCATTTTGAGTGAAATATGATGCAAAATATAGATTTATAAGGATATTTTGTGCATCTGCATTACCAAGAGTGTAGGGCTAGAATGGACTCTGGTGGGTGAATGTTGTGGATAAAGCAACTGTTAGGCCTCAAACAACTTAACAATTAACATGTTCAGATGCACTGGACAAGGTGCTTCGTGGCATGTCGGGCCAATAGGCAAAATGGTTACTTGCAAGAGCATGTGAAGAACCCATCTTGTGCAGTGCTAGGTTTAGTCGCTAATTATTTAGAAAAGAAGTTGGATGGTAGGAGCAGTCATCTTTTCCCTGGAATGGACGGAAACTTATTCATCACTTATGCTTATCTGAAAGACCTGAGTAAAACAATAATTGTCACTGATTATTGCACTGGCTCTTTTCCAAAAAATAAAAAAATGTAATTTTCAACGATAGATACAGCTACAAAAAACTTTACAAGCATGTCTTGTCATTGGTAAACCCAATCACCTTGTCTATTTTATGTTTTCCATTCAATATATTTCCTTTATTCCATTTACCGCCCTTATTGTCTCAAAGGATAGATCATTGAGTGGCTGGTCTCAGAAATATAGCATTAGTTTCATTGAGTGGCTGTCATGTTGAGCTTCACCATGGCATTTGTCTCATCGATCTTCCTATAGGCACGAGGAATCTTTCCCCATTCTTCCTATTTGTTATTTACCTTTCCCCCCAAGATTAGACCTTAGTATTAGCTATGATACTACTTATAAAAAAAAAAGTATTAGCTATGATACTATTTGGGATTGCCGTTGGGGGTTGCCTCACGGGCCTTATTTGTTTGGGACACTGTTATTGAAAAGAGTGAACAAAGATTGGTACAGTGGAAGAGAGTGTACTCGTCAAAAGGAGGCCGGGTGACTCTAATCAAGAGTACTCTTTCTAACCTACCAACTTATTTTTTGTCTTTATTTCCTATTCCTACTAGTGTGGTGGCACAGATTGAAAAACTCTATCGAGACTTCTTATGGAGTGGGATGGGGGACGAATTCAAGTTTCATTTAGTCAGTTGGGATAAGGTGTGCAATCCAATTCCCTCTAGTGGTTTGGGGATAAAAAAACTTGAGAACGTTTAATCGGGCCTTACTTGGGAAATGATTGTGGAGATATAACATGGAACCGAAAGCTCTTTGGAAAATGGTGGTTGATTGCAAACATGGTAGTGTTTGGGGGGGTTGATGTTCTAAAGAGGGGAATGGGACCTATGGTGTGGGGGTTTGGAAGCATATGAGAAGAGGGTGGGGGGCATTCTCTCGCCATACTAAACTTGTTGTGGGGGAGGGTACTCGCATAAAATTTTGGTGAGATATCTGGTGCGGGGAGGAGGCCCTAATAGATTCTTTTCCGGCCGTATTTCGAGTTGCATGCGACCAAGAAGCTTCAGTAGCAGATCTTATAGTTCGTTCTGGGGACCAAGTTCAATGGAATGTTACTTTTAATAGAGTAGTCCAAGATTGGGAACTAGACAACTTTGAGACTTTTTTCAGCCTTGTGTATTCGGTGAGACTGAACGGACTGCGAGCTGACAGACTGGTGGAAACTTGCGGGTAAGGGTGCTTTCTCGGTTAGTTCCTTCTACAAGGCCCTTACTTCTCTTCCAAATGCACATTTCCCTTGGAGAAGATTGTGGAGGAATAAGCCCCCCCCAACAAAAAAAAAGCTCTTTTCTTCACTTGGACAATGGCTGTGGGTAAGATCTTGACAACTGATAATCTGCGAAAGCGCCGGGTAATTAATGGGTTATCTCTTGTTACACTGTGAGACAGCTAGAGCCGTGTGGAGCGAAGTGTTCAGTCGATTAGAGCTAAGCTGGGTGATGCTGGCTACAGTGGTGGAGTTATTGGCCAGCTGGACAATTCCGGGTGGTGCCCCACAAATCAAAACCGTATGGAAGATGGGTACCTATATGCATTTTGTGGTGCATATGGCGTGAACGTAATGAGCGGACTTTCAAAGATCAGGAGCGGACACTAGAGGAGCTTAGATCTTTATTTTTCCGTACCTTATTTCTTTGGGCTCTAGCTGTAGATTTTAATGGCCTAAATTTTCATGATTTTCTTGTTTCCTTTACGACTTAGATATGCCTTCTCCCTTGTATATCATCTTGTGTACTTGCGTTTTGCCTATTCTTTATTAATACTATTGTTTACTTATAAAAAAAAAAAGTATTAGCTATGACCTTTTTGTTTGCTTTTTTTTGGTCGGTCTTAGTCATTTCTCAGCTTAACAGTATGCTGAGCTATTAAAATAATGTTTCTATTCTTGGTAGGAATCCTTCTGTTACGATCAAGACAAACACTTATCACTTTTGCAAGCTTTCCCTGGTGAAGAAGCCTTCTGCTCATGCACCGCAAGCTGAAGGGCATAGTTATCATGACGAGACAGAGTTTAGGGGAACCTTTGACTTAGAAAGTCTGGATGATAGCAAGGAAAAGGCTGAAATAGGTCTAACAGAGTGTTCCAATGTTGTTAGAGGTTTGCTCAAATTGACAGATATTTTTTTTCCCATCTAATTTATGGTTTTTCTGATTCGAAGGAACCTATCAAAACTGATCGCGCTTATAAGTTTTCTGGAATTGGAATGTAGTCTGATATTCTTTTGGATAATTATCCAGATTCAATTCTTACTTATCAAAAAAAAAAAAATTATCCAGATTCAATTCTTGAATGTCTGATATCTTTTCTGACTAAATCTGCAGCATGTGTTCTCTTTCATGTATGATGCTGAACTACTTAATAAATTTATCTATACATGGTAGGTTAATTATATAGAAGAAAAAAAGAACCTTTTCGCTAGACCCTAGTACCAATAATACTTGGAGGTGCAACCTTAGATGCTCATCTCTTGATTTCACACACTGTTGTATCTTCTACTTTTTATCAGTCCACCTCATCTGTCATTGTGTTTTTTGGTGGTTCTACACTCTTTTTGGTGTTTATTGTTCCCAGATTTTATTATAATTAGATTATTCATTATTAAGTTTATTTTTAATCAGAAGATACACATG
This sequence comes from Pterocarya stenoptera, assembly GCA_003123785.1. Taxonomy (NCBI): domain Eukaryota; kingdom Viridiplantae; phylum Streptophyta; class Magnoliopsida; order Fagales; family Juglandaceae; genus Pterocarya; species Pterocarya stenoptera. The sequence goes on from QEOT01005389.1 coordinate 208,459, forward strand.
CTGAAGGACCAAACTATGTGGCTATAGCAGGAGAGCAATCACACGAGGTCAATATGCAACTTTTAATAATTTCCTTTCCTATTTATCTTTACATACATAATAGTTTTGTGTGCCTATCACTTTTTAATTTTATGCAATCCACAGGTCGAAGTTTGGGATCTCAATACTGCAGAAAGGCTTGTTCAACTCCCTCAAAGTTCAGTTGGTGGCTCCCCTAACATTTCTACCAGTGAGAGAGGTCTGTATTTGAGATGAACTTATATGTCTCTTAGCTTATGGTATTATTAATAATATTATTACTTGGGTAAGCTCTTTCTTGACATAGTTATATTCAACTATTCTGGACAGTGTCCCCTTAGGGCCACTGGAGGTTTACTTGGTTGTTAACTTCAGGGCTCCATGGGATTAGTTGAGGTGCGTGCAAGCTGGCCCGGACACCCACAGTTAAAAAAAAAAAAAAAAAACTATTCTGGACAGTGTCACCATATATCTCCTTTCACCATATATGCCTAATTACGTGGTTTCAATAAATTTCTTATGTATAAAATAAGAACTTATTGGACAAACACTTCAGAATATCTTAATCTGGATATGACAAATCCTTTGTGGTTGTGTTTCACATGCATGCAGAAGACATGGAGATATATATAGACCATTTTTTTGTTAGTCTTTTTACTGATTTTCTTCAAACTATCGGCATCTTGGGGCTAGAAACTGATGACATTACTGAGGAATTAACCTGCACACCAACTGAAATAGAAAGTTATGAAACCGGATGTAACGTAGTCATAAGTTTTATATCTTTTCTTTAGCAAAAAGAAAAATTACAAAGTGACACAGTTTACATGATTTATTGATCTCAAGTACCTTGACTAATCACGTTTCTCCTGGGGTACTTGACAGTTAGAAGTATATCACTATTAGATAACTATTTTGTAGAACCAGTATTTATGGTTTCCAAGTGTTGTTCCTCTTTAAACTTTTTGACAGCTCACATATTGTGTCTTGCTTGTTCTCTAAGTTTTCAGTATTTTCTTTGACATGATTATATCTTATTCTTGTATTTGTATAGTTTCCATTTTTTTCATGCATTTTAAATATTGGCTTAATGCATGATCTGGTCCTCTATTTTCATTGAAGAAAATATTTTCTCTTTTCTTTTAATGCTTTACTTTGACATGTAACAATTATTGCTTGGAAGGGATGTGCATGGCGGTTCAAGCATTTTTACCTACTGAATCACAGGGATCCTTAAATGTCTTGGCTGGGTATATCCCTCTTATCTTTCTTGCACATCGTCTATTATGGGTCTAAGGACCTTATCAGCTTAGCAACTCTATAAGTTTTCTACTTTCAGATATAACTCCTAAATGATATGTGGTATGTTTAAAACGTCAATGACAACTTCAATATCAGTAAACACCTATAAGGCCATATTTTAACTCTTGATGATAATTTACTCAGTACAACCTCGTGGTCTTTTTTTGTAAGATCTGGCTTGTTTTATTATTTTCTGTTGACGAATTACACTGTTACTTTAACCCTGCCAGGCCAATTTTGTCTTTTGGGAAACCTTTCTACCATACTTCCTCCGTCTAGTTTTGTGGGATCTTCACTTTGAACGTGCATAGAATTCAATGATATTTCTGTAGGATCACCTATTGCAGTCATTGGAAAAAGCCTTCTAAATGTCAAATAAGGAGAGGAGGGGAGGATGGGGTGATTTACGTAACATAATTTTCTGTTGATACATGTGGCAGTTATGAAGATGGTTCCATGCTTTGGTGGGATATACGGCACCCAGGAGTTCCTGTTACTTCAATAAAGTTCCACTCAGAGCCAGGTGTGGGACCCTCTCTTCATTCATTCTCATGGTTCCTTTGAAAGCAAATTGTGATCCATTTGGTATTTTATGTTCAGTTCTAAGCATATCCATCGATGAGTCATGTAGAGGGGGTATATCAGGAGCTGCAGATAACAAGATTGTGATGTATAGTTTGGATCATTCCATGGTAAACACATTTTATCAAAAAATCATACTTGTTTTCAGTTTGCTATATCTCCTGCCATGGCACATTTTAGCATGTTGGCAATGGTGGGATGAAAATGGAGTCGTACTTCCATTTTGATCTCACTTATGCGGCACATTTGTTTTGTGCTATGACCATTCACAAATTTTAATTTTAGGTATGACAAGTTAATTTAGCTTAACAGCTAACTATATTGCTCTCTCTCTCTCTCTCTCTCTCTCTCTCACTCACACACACACGCACCCACCGAGCACAAGCACTAGGTAGAGTTATGCCTCTACAGAGGCCATTATCATGTTAATCCATATAAATTTTGTGTATTTATTTATTTATAAAAAAATAAAGTGTATTTTTCTAAGATCATGTGTTTTGCCTTCTATAAACAGGGTTCTTGTGTTGTCAAGAAAGAAATTAGTTTGGAACGACCTGGTATATCAGGCACCTCAATTCGATCAGATGGGAAAATTGCTGCTACAGCTGGTTGGGACCACAGGTTAGAACTTATATTTTCCGTCTTAAAATATTAATAGAAGTTCATTGCGATCCTTGCATGTTTTCAGTTACATTTTTCGATAAGTAGCCAAGAATTTGATTGATGAAAACAATAAGCATACTTCATGTAGATGCAAGAGAGTACTGTAAGGTTAAACGTTAGGGACTTATCAGCTATCAGACTACACAGCTAAGATGTTAAAAATAATTTATTGCATAGAGTTGTGGTCACTGAAGTGGTTACCCTTGTCAAATGTCTTCATTTTCATTTTCATTTACGCTTGCATATCAGGAGGGGAAATTGTTCATGTTATATCTTGAGTATGAAATTTCAAGGCCCAGAAAATTCCACAAGAATTGTGTTTGTCATTTTAGCTGAATTTCTATAAGGTTGGACGATTTTATCAAACTGTCTAAAATCTGTATGCTTTTGATAATGAACGAATTTGTCCTCTGATTGCCTCAACTGAGTCCCTAAAGGGATTCCTCCCAAACATTTTTTGTCTGCCTATTGGATCTTCTGATTTTCTGAGCAGACATGAAGGGTTTCACTCTGAAACAGTTTCATTATTGAGAAGTTAAATAACATAAAAAAAAGTCTCGTATTCATAATCTTCATTTATGTTGCAATTAATCTGAGGCTTTGTGTTTTTATTGTATGCAAATCATTCACTAAGATATACCTTGTATTATCATGTTTTCTTATGAAATGTATTGCTCTTAAGTTTGTCTCTTTTAATCACTGGCAGAGTAAGGATATATAATTACCACAAAGGAAATGCTCTGGCAATATTGAAATATCACCATGCTACGGTATGTTATGTTGTGTTTAGCATTGCTGGAGACAGATGCTAAAATATTTCCCCCCCCCCCCCCCCCCCCC
>QEOT01005391.1:680-21682 GCA_003123785.1 Pterocarya stenoptera
TCTAGTGCATGTCACCAAATGACGTAGTACGAAGCAAGAATCCTCCACGCACTGGCAGGAAGTTGGGCAGACGCCAACTCAAAGAAGGCCAATAATTCTCACACCAGCCAACAAAAGGGCAACCTAAGGCCATAGAAGAACATTGCTTGCGGGGTACACCACGACTCTAGTGCCAAAGCCATTGGAGTCTATTGCCCCTTTGGTAGTAGAGGGCACCACCAACTCTAACTTTGAAGGGATCCTGTAGGTCTCCTTCAAAGACTCCAATTTGGTAGGAGTCACCATTGATTGCCACGAAAACTCGGCGAACTCTTCTAGAGCGGTGCCACCTTCGCCGACAGCAGCTCATACATCACTAGAGGACCCAACCAATCCAGAAGGGTGCAAAAATTTCTTCGAGGCCATGAGTAATCAAAAAAGAAGTAAAGGAATTTTGGATGAAAACTAGAAGGGAACGATGCGAAGGAAGGAGTCTAAAAGCGAGAAAGGAACGTAGAGAACAAAGTAGAAGAGAGAATAAATGACTGTTAACCTTGAGGGAGGAAGGGGCCTTATATAGGTGAAATCGACGGTTAACCTCCCGAGGCAACATAACTGCACGTGTCCCCCAAAGCACCAGAATTTCTCGATTGTTGCGATTTCAATAGAATGTATCTGTTGATACGACACAAGAAATAAATGACTGCCTGACTCAAGGTCATGATGAAAGAACCAAAGGGACGCCATTCAATGCTAAACATAACAGTCACAATGCAGCCATAAAAGTTGGAGACCAACCGTTGCTCGGCTCATAACAAAAGAGGTCGAGTATTCTTGCAGTGCAAGGACTAAAGGAATGAAGGAAGAATAACCCTTGGACCTGTAAGATAGGAATTGGCGGAATAACTATTAGAGGATTTTCCCTACTTCACAAAGTCCACTGGGCCTCGGTCCAATACCCAGCCTCAGGGTCACTAGGACCATGCCTGAAGCAAGGTGTCAACTAGGGAAAGGGGTTAAGTGACTAATAGGATAGATAAGCCTAACATCGCTTGGCCCCGTTCTGAACTTGTGAACTTATATGGAACGTAGCGAAAAATACAATGAACCCTCGATCCGCTAACATAGGAAAATCTACGGCTCACAAAGGATAAAGCAAGGCCTTGAAATCATGCCGTATTAATGGCGCCACTATCGAGTTACACACCACATTGATGGTGTCGTCGCATAACCACGTCGCATTAAATGACTCTGATAGTATGAATAGTAGGAGGGGCATGAACTCTGTAGAGACAAACACGATCTGCTCATCCCCAGATCCAGGATATAAATAGCAAGTCCCAGGTACGAGAAATTCTTTCTGATCTCTAGACTCTCATACTTATTTACAAACTTTCAAGAGAATTTATGAATTTTGGCATCAAAGACTTCCCAGCCCTAAGGCCACCCTCTTTTAACTCCCTTATTTCCTATCTTTTGTAGGCCCAGTTATGAAAATTTAAGTTATCGAAGCTTGACTTAAAGGCGTGCAGAATAGGAAATTAATAACATTGAAAACAAAAAACAAAAACAAAACGAGTCGTATAAATTAAGATACAAAAACCTCGGGAATCAAGCGGACTTTAGGTAAGTCAGGTTTCCAAGTCAATGAAAAACAACAAAGAAAATGGTATAAGAATTTTCTCCGGAATGCACTCGTGGAGGGGGACTTTGACTAGTGTCAAACGATCTTTGCCTTACTGTTCCTACGAGTTTTATCTTTCCAGCCATCCGAGTTGACAATGATGGCTATCTAGAAGCAGTACTATCCGGTAGAAGTTGGAAGTGGCTAGAAAGATGTATAGCTTCCATATTTTTCTTTTGATTTTTTCTTGGCAAGGAAAGAGGCCAATGGAAACAACTCTAATTTGCACACAAAAATCCTTTTACGTTTGTTGACCGCACGTACATATAGTCTCTCATGTGTATGTTGTAAATAAATTAAGATTCTCTATAATTTTTAATCTAAATACTTTCAACAGTTCGGGAGAGAGATAGAAATATCGTTTGTAGACCATTAAATACTACGTACTATTTCTGAACTCTTACTTGAGTCGGAAAATTGTTAAGAATGGCATGTTGTCATGGAGACCCAGTTCTGCATAACAATATGGCTTAAAACGTCTTGGGAGTCTTATCATCAAGTTGTTTGTAGTTCTCTTCTTTAGTCTTTGGTGAAGTTGAAATTTCTAGAGGTACTAAGTTGTGGACAGAAAATAAAGCAAACCCGGTTGCTATTTTGATGGGTAGATGAGATCGCAAGTCACGTGGTCAAGATAAAACCTTCCAACACACGTTGGGCAGAATAATGAAAAAAGATTTGGTATTTATCGATTTCACACACGACAGAGTACATTTATTTTTATTTATTTTTATAATTTATTTTATTTTATTATTTTTAAATTAATTAAATTTTTTTACTCATCATCCATATATCATATTTAATAAGAGAAAAATTAAAAATTAAAAAATTATATATAATATATGGTGTAAATAGATGATGAATAAAATTTTTTCCTCATCAAAATATCCTTTCTGTAGCTTTGACTTTTTTTTCTTCAAGTCTCAAGTTTGGTTTGAACATTTGATACCCAAATCCCAATTTACGGCTCAAGTTTGATTGGCGCGCCCCCGATTACTTTTCTTTTTTAGTGAGTGAACAGTGATGTTGTCCATCTTTTCAAGCACGGCGTACACATATTGGTTTGTCCTTCTCATTTACGAAACACGGACCGTAATTTACTCGCAAATCAAATTAGAAAAACTTGCGTCGGCTCGACTTGGGCCTACCAATGAGGCCATTTTGAAGGAGAAAACGACCTTTTTTTTTTTTTTTTTTTTTTTTTTTTTNTGAATCCTTGTTAGAGGCCATTTTTATATATAGAAAAATGGGCAGTGGGAAGGAGTTGGACTACCTCACATAATTAATCTATAAACTAAGTCCATAAATTGATACATTTTTCCAAAGTTTCCTTCGTGTGAGATTTGAAAGCGTTTTCTCTTTGACTTTTCTTTCGCACAATGCCGGGCACGAGGATGACTCGGCTGCTCTTCTGCTTGTGGGGTCCTAATCTATTCTAAATTATCGAAATGCCCTTGTTAATACGTTACTCAGCGTTATATTATCTTGGTTATAAACTTTGGTTGCCTTTTTTCTCTTCTCGCATTAACGAATCACGATCCCCAAAATTATGTATAAAGGTCGTATGGGAAGAGAGATATGTAATGGATGGGTTCATGAAAACAAAGTATACGAGCCTAAGGTCATAATGGTCACTGGCCAGTTCAAAAAGGTCGGTTGACTTTACAACTAACAAAGGGGAACGGCTGCAATCTAACTTCCTGTGTCATGTGCCCTGGTGTCCATTTGAGCAAAGCAAACTAACCCAACTTCTTCTTCTTCTCTCTCGGTAAAAGTTCTTGGTTCCTTGAATTATCCAGCTTCTCTGGAAAAGTTCTTTGCAACCATGGATGCGAAGAGAAATCCAGGGCTCATGTTTTCTCTACTGTTCCTCTCCTTATCTGTCAACAACCATCTCTCACTTGGAGCTAACACCATATCTGCAAACCAATCACTCTCTGGGGATCAAACCATTGTCTCTGGTGGTGGGTCCTTCGTGTTGGGTTTCTTCACACCAGGTAACTCTTCCAAATACTATATAGGCATATGGTATAGCCAAGTTAAAGTCTCTACCCAAACCGTTGTTTGGGTGGCAAACAGAGACAAACCGGTCTCTGATAAAAGTTCTTCTGTATTAAGAATCTCCGATGGTAATTTGGTTCTCTTCAATGAATCCAAAATCCCAGTCTGGTCCACAAATTTGAGCTCCACCACTTCAAGTGCTGTAGCAGCTGTTCTTCGAGAAGAAGGAAATCTTGTTCTTAGAGATGGGTCTTCTTCTAATTTATCAGAACCTTTATGGCAAAGTTTTGATCACCCAACTCATACATGGCTTCCTGGTGGTAAGATTGGATTGAACAAAATTACAAATGAAAACCAACGTCTCATATCATGGAAGAATTCAGAGGATCCTGCACCAGGACTCTTCTCTCTTGAGCTCGACGCAAACATCAGTTCGTATATTATTCGCTGGAATAGATCCATCCAGTACTATGATACTGGATCTTGGGATGGGAAAATTTTTAGCTTAGTTCCTGAAATGAGGACCAATTATATCTACAACTTCAGTTATATTGACGACAAGAATCAGAGTTATTTCACCTATTCTGTTTACGATCCTTCCATCCTATCTCGATTCGTGATGGATGTTTCTGGGCAGATAAAGCAAACCACATGGGTAAATACTACCAATGAGTGGTTTTTGTTTTGGACCCAACCGAAAACCCAATGCGAGGTTTATGCTTTTTGCGGGGCCTTTGGCAGCTGCGATCAGATATCCCAGCCTTTTTGCAAGTGTTTGAATGGGTTTGATTACAAATCGCCCAAGGACTGGAATTTGTCGGATTATTCTGGTGGTTGCGTGAGGAAAACCCCCTTACAGTGTGAGAATACCAGTCCTGCTAATGGGCAGAAGGACAAGTTCTTGACAATGCCCAACATGAATTTGCCGGTACAAGCACAATTTTTTGGGGTTGGAACTGCTGCAGAATGTGAATCATCCTGTTTGAATAACTGCTCTTGCACTGCTTATTCTTACGACGCCAATAATTGTTCAATCTGGATTGGGGAGCTCTTCAATCTGAAGCAACTCACAGAAGATCAGATTGATGCAAGAACTCTATATCTCAGACTGGCAGCTTCAGAGTTTTCAAAACACGAAAATAATAAGGGAGTTGTTGGTGCTGTTGTGGGTTCAGTTGCAGGGGTAGTACTTTTACTCGGCCTTATTGTGTTTGTAATCCTTAGGCGAAGGAAGAGAGCTGTTGGAACATCAAAATCAGTGGAGGGTTCGTTGATGGCATTTGAGTACAGGGACTTGCAAAACGCGACCAAAAATTTCTCGGACAAGTTAGGGGGAGGAGGTTTTGGTTCTGTTTTCAAAGGCACGTTACCTGATTCAACAGCCATAGCAGTCAAGAAACTTGAAAGCATCAGCCAAGGAGAGAAGCAATTCCGCACAGAAGTCAGCACAATTGGGACAATCCAGCATGTAAATCTGGTTCGTCTTCGTGGATTCTGCTCGGACGGTTCTAGAAAGTTGTTGGTGTATGATTACATGCCGAATGGCTCTTTAGAATCTCAACTTTTCCACGAAAAGAATCCCAATCAGGTTTTGGACTGGAAAACAAGATACCAGATTGCTCTGGGAACAGCGAGGGGGTTAGTTTATCTGCACGAGAAATGCAGAGAGTGCATCATACACTGTGACATAAAACCCGAAAACATTCTTCTAGATGCGGAGTTTTGTCCAAAAGTTGCAGACTTTGGCCTGGCAAAGCTTGTGGGGCGGGAGTTCAGCCGAGTCCTGACAACCATGAGAGGCACAAGAGGTTATCTTGCTCCGGAGTGGATTTCAGGAGTGGCCATTACGGCCAAGGCTGATGTTTACAGCTACGGAATGATGCTTTTCGAATTTGTCTCAGGAAGGAGAAACTCTGAGCCATCTGCAGATGGCAAAACTAGATTCTTCCCATCTTGGGCTGCAAGCATTATGAAAGAAGGGGGCGATGTCCTTAGCCTTTTAGACCCCAGGTTGGAGGAAAGTGCTGATGTAGAAGAGCTCACAAGAGTTTGCAGAATTGCTTGTTGGTGCATCCAAGATGATGAAGCTAATAGGCCACCAATGAGTCAGGTAGTTCAAATTCTGGAGGGAGTTTTCGAAGTGAATCCGGCCCCAATTCCAAGATCTCTTCAAGTGTTTGATGACGACCGGGAGAACATAATTTTCTTCACCGAGTCATCCTCGAACCAAAGTTCACAGGCACGAAGCAACACATCAGCTGCTTCCTCCCAGTCGAAGAGTGATGGCCAGCAACAAGTTCGGAGACCCGAAGTGCAGTTGAGTGAGAACGTTTGAACTCTTATGTGTTTGGGTAAGAATGCAAGTTCTTATTTTATTTTGGTACTAGGGCGTTTGTATATTCATTAGAAAATTTAAAAAAAAAAAAAAAAAAAGGGTTTCAGGTTTGCTTTTAAAATCTCAAAGCAGGTGATTGGCTATGACTTCTACGGTAGTTATTGGTGATTTTCATTTTATTATGTATATTAAGAGATGTAAATGAGCTCGAGTTTGAATGAACAGTAGGTGGTCAAACTCTGTTCATTTAATTTTTATTCGAATGTGAGTCCAGTCTGAGCTGATTACCAAGTTCATTTATTTCTTGAACAAGTTTAAGCTTATTGGCATTTTGATTCAAGTACTCTCTCCCCTAGCTAGTCACCTAGTCCATTTTCACAGACTTTAACTTCTCCGGGGACAAAGTTTACCCTTTTTTCGCTGGTAACATGGAGAAGAGGAGGGGAGATGGTACGGATTCTGTAAAGTAAAATACAAAGGATTGAATCATTTAATATTGAATCAACCAGGTCTCAGTAGCATCGACTTTTTTTTTTTTTTTTTAAAGATGAAGGTCAGGCCTCCTTTTTATTAATCATCCTCATAAGGCTGAGGAGAAACCGTGTGAACAAATAAAGAACAATAACCATCCACCCAATACCAAGAGAAAGAAAAAGACAAAAGGCAAGTAAAACAAAGACACGTTTATACACGGTCCTTAGGACCGAATGCTGAAACATCCCCCCTTATCCAGTCGAAAAAGACATTTAATATTTGAAGGGAACTCAGAGCTATGATTCCAGACCTTGCAGACCCCTGAAGCACCAAGTCTTGCACAACCATCTGCCACGGAATTGCACTCCCGGTAAATATGCCGAACCCGTAAGCAGAGACCATCAATCAGATGAATTAATTCCTCCCAATAATCCTCCAGGTACCAGAGGCCACATCTCTTCTTCCTCAGCCAATCAATTACCAACATAGAATTCATATCAATTTCTACCATTTTCAGACCCAAAAAATGCACAGTTCTAAGGCCTTGCAGCAAAGTCATAAATTCTGCAACATTATTAGTCTCCACACAAGTTGACATAGAGAAACTAGAAATTAAATTTCCACAATGATCCCGAATTACTCCACCCGCACCTGAAGGCCCTGGATTCTCTAAGGAGCTTCCATCCACGTTGAGCTTCACCCAATCCCTGGGAGGAGGAGACCATTTTACAATCTGAACAGACTTCAACTGTTTCTGCTAAAGAGGCAAATTTAATACCTTCAAAATCTCTTCATCTCTACGGCTGGACATGGATAATCTATTCAAAATTTCTTATTAACCACTTGACCGGACCATTCTTCATATTGCTTTAGCACCTTCAAAACATACCTTNGGTTGACATAGAGAAACTAGAAATTAAATTTCCACAATGATCCCGAATTACTCCACCCGCACCTGAAGGCCCTGGATTCTCTAAGGAGCTTCCATCCACGTTGAGCTTCACCCAATCCCTGGGAGGAGGAGACCATTTTACAATCTGAACAGACTTCAACTGTTTCTGCTAAAGAGGCAAATTTAATACCTTCAAACTCTCTTCATCTCTACGGCTGGACATGGATAATCTATTCAAAATTTCTTATTAACCACTTGACCGGACCATTCTTCATATTGCTTTAGCACCTTCAAAACATACCTTAGCGATGCCTTTCCTCCATTCACGAAAATCACTATATCATCTGCATATAGAAGATGTGAAATAATAGGAGCTCTTCTAGGATGATAAAAAGGTGTAATCTTCCCTAATTCCACCTGTCTTTTAATCATTCTAGATAAAACTTCCTCCACTAAAATAAAAAGATACAGGGAGAGATGATCACCTTGTCTTAAGCCTCGACCACCCTGAAAGAAACCTTTTGGAATACCATTCATGACTACTGAATACCAAGGAGTTGTGACACACTGGCTAATGAGACCACAAAACTGCTCAGAAAAACCAAAAGATCTCAAGACATGAATAAGAAACCCCCAATCAATGCTATTATATGCATTAGCCATATCAATTTTCAACACAACATTTCCCCCCTAACTTTTTTGTGCAACCCATGTATCATCTCTTGAGTCAAACTAATATTTTCAAATATACTTCGGCCCTTAATAAAAGCACCTTGTTCCGGTGATATAATCTTGGCTAAAAGTGGAGATAAACGATTAACCAAAATTTTGGAGCATACCTTGTAAAACACCGAACACAAGCTTATAGGTCTAAACTTGTCAAAGCTTTCCGGATTAGAAACCTTCAGGATTAATACCAAGAAAGAGGCCGAATAAAACCGCGGAAGCATTGCACCACTGAAAAACTCCACCACAGCCTCCACCGCATCCTCTTTTATAACAGACCAACAGGACCAATAAAAACCTGACCCAAAACCATCAGGTCCCGGGCTGCTGTCTACTGGAATAGAACAAATAGCATCATAAATGTCCTGATTCGATGGGATACTACACAAGGTTGCATTTTCTTCAACCGAAATCACTTCATGCAACAAATCGGACAAATTCGGTACTCTTGGACTCACACGAGCTTCCAAGAAATTTTTACAATAAATTAGAGCCCCATTATGAATATGTTCAGGAGAAGATAGGATTGAGCCATCTGCTAGCTTCATCTCCTTCACCTGTGTATGGTTTCTTCTACTCACAGAACGGAAAAAGATAGCTGATGCTTCTCCTTTTGAAAGCCAAGACTGTTTCGCCTGCTGAGATAGCCTTACTTCCTCTCTATCCATCCAAACTTTAAGTTCAAGTTGGGATATCGTAAGATCCAGCTCATCCTTTTGTGAAAAATTTGCTATCAGACTCTGTTCTATCCCCATAATGCGAGCTTCCAGACGCTTAATATCATCCTCCGTCCATCCAAAAACTTCTTTGTTCCACACCCTCAACGTTGACTTCAGTCTTTTAAGTCTAGCAGCAAGACAGTATAGCATAGGGCCCTCAACGGCACCATTCCACGACTGAGAAACACATTCAAAAAATAATTCATGATTCACCCACATTTGTTGAAACTTGAAAGAAGGAAAACCATAAGGAGCCAATTTCCTTTCCAACATAAAATGCATAGGAGCATGGTCAGAAGTAGTCCATGAAAAATATCTCATATGAGCCTCAGGAAACTCATCACCACCAGAGACATTATAAAGAACCCGATCCAATCTAGCCCAACTACGAGTCATACTATGATGGCCATTGCACCATGACAAGGAACTACCACTATATTGCATCTCCAGTAGACCACCTGCATCAATAAAGGAATTAAATTCCTCCATTGCCAGAGCAAGCCTCGGCCTGCCCCCTCGTCTTTCAGTATCCATTCTAATTATATTAAAATCGCCAACAACGAACCATGGCAAATTAAGAGAGTTTGTATCTTCCATACTATGCTATAACCTTCTCCGATCTTGGTAACTACACTTAGCATAAACCAGAGTCAAAAGAATAGGAGTAGAAGCAACAGTCAATCTCATCGTAATGAATTGATCACCCATTTCCAGAACTACCAGATTTGCTTCACTTTTCCACAACAAACACAACTTTCCTCCTATAGCCTCATTAGACGTACCTTCATCAAAATTAAGCATGTCCTTCCAGACTTGTAATCTCGAAAGAGAATTCATAGGTTCCGCAATCATCAAAACAACAGGTTTTAATTTTCCAATTAATAATTTCAATCTCCTCTTCGAAGTGCCTATGCCTCGGACATTCCAATATAAAAAAGAAGTCATTATATATCAAGGCGAGAGGGTTTGCTTTTAACCCTAAAAGAACCCCGAATTTTTACAGCACTTTTACCAGTTTTTTCTAAATTCACATGCGTATCCGATTCCAAAAGACAACCCTTTCCTTTGGCCAAGTGGGGTAATGGTTGATCCATTTCTAATTCAGAACAAACTTCTATTTCACCTTCCTCTTGATCGAAAGCAATTGGATCAACCAGAATCTTACCTGCATCTTCCCGATCCTCTCCTACCTCTATTATCATTCTATGCTCCAAACCAACCGAAACCAGTGCATTCTCAGACGCCGAAACACCCACTTCAGTGTCATTCATGCCCTCATTCCAAAAGCTAGGGACATTTGCTTGATGGGTCTCTTCTAGAACATCTGCAGACTCCAAAGGCAACACGACAACATATTTCTCAATCTGCATATAGGTCATTGCACCATCTATTTGTTTTCCATCCACCTTCAGACTATTCGAATCATTTATCTGAATCTTTGATGGATCCATAATTTTCACTGGTTCTGAATCCAGATTACCTGATTAACTTCCTTCCCCAAGCTGAACAATCACAATACTTTGATCCAGGGCCTTCGGCTTATTATTAAAATCTTTTTTTTTTTTTTTTTTTTTCGATCTATCTGAACCCAAACCTGATCATTCTTCCTTCCATCTCCTTTAAGTTTCACAGATCCTATTTGCTTTTTCTCAAGCCATTTACAAGTTTTTCCATTATGGCCTTGCATGTTACATGCAATACAATACGCAGACAAAGTTTCATAATTCACTACCTGATACAAACTTTGAGGTTGAAGAGGGGTGCCAATCCAAAAAGCCTTCAAAGGCTCTTTAGTCACATCCATCTCTATACAGACCCTGGCTCCATCACTACGTGTTGCGCATTTTGTAGGGTTATCTCTCTTAAGATACCGCCCAATAAGTGCTATAATGCTGCGCAAAAATGAATTATGGTAAAAATTCGGTAGATGACTTGGCAGATTAATCCAAACAGGAACTTTGATCGGTTCTTTGTCCTCTTGGAAATCAATGGTCCATTGGAAAACGCGATAAGGTACACCTTCTATGTCACACGACTCCCTTGCAAAAGCTTTGACAAAATCAACTTTCGATGTCAGCCTAATAAAAACATTACGAGGCCTTAACATCGACAAAACTACAGGTTGATCACTTAAACCCCATCTGGATCGAATAAATGCACGAATAGAATCTAGAGAGGGACGTTGCCATAAGAATTTCAGAACCAAATAATACTGAAATGGAAAAGTAGATTTATCAAGTTCATCCTTAGAGAACAGGACACAAACTTCTCCATTCACAATTTTCGAAGCATGGTAAGGGACCAAAACCTCAAGAATGGGCTGAGGAGAGTCTTGAACTAGATCAACAAAGGATCTTAGCCTAGGAGCCGCCGCCGAATTGGCCAAAGGGCCATCAGTGGTTGCTATCCAGAAAAATGCACAGAACCCTAGCAGAGAATAATCGCCACGCCACGTTAGCAGAGAATAATTTTTTGTTATTGCACTTGCTTTCCATAGTAGCATTGACTTTTAGCAACATTTTGTTTATACAAGTGTATCCGCACGAGTCAACTCTGATAGAAACTTGATGGAAATAAGGTCTTTTTTTTTTTTGATAACCAGAACTTTATTCAACTGAAAATAACATCAATATATCAAGTGTTATCAAACCATAAAGCATGGTGAACAAAAGAAAGGGATCTACTCCCACCAAACATTAATATCAACAATGTTCCAAGCATATCTAGCTAAGCCATGAGCTACCTCCTTCCCCATCCTGTTGACATGCAGCACTTGTACTTCCTGGAAACACAGCAGTAGGTTCTTAATCTCATTGAGCAAATTACCAACACTAGCATAAGAAGCTTTTGTGGATTGCAGCTCCTGAACCACATTGAGACAATCAGTTTCAATGATCAATTTTGGAATGCCAAGTGGAAGGCAAAGTTGTATCCCTCTCAACATAGCAATGGCTTCAATTGTGGCTGCCTCATCCACCTCTAGCTTAGTCTTGCTAGCTGCCATCACAATTGCTCCATTTTTATCTCGCAAAACAACCCCAACTCCAGTTTCCTCAAGTCAATAAAAACTGCCCCATCAACATTTAATTTGAGAACACCATCTGCTGGAGCTTGCCACTTAATTAGTGTTTGTAATTGCTCCCTTGATGTAATAGCTCGCATATCATTGAAAGCTTTGCATATTGATCAAGCATGTTTAGCCGCTTGGACAGGTTGTATCAAATTTTGCTCCATCTACATTTGGTTTCTTCTGTACTATAAACTCCAACAGAGGACACAAAACAAAGTTAACTCAACTTCACTGCCTTGCATCAGGACCCTCGCACAGTTTGAATAAAACTGAAAGAAGTGAAAAAGCTTGAACAATGGGAAGAATCTCTGCCATATAATATAATTAGTAGGACAAGTTAGTAGAGCATGAGTAATATCTTCCTCATGATTCAGACAAGACAACACTGAGGCTCCACCTCCACCTTTTTCCTCTTAAGATTAATAAGAGTTGGTAAAATATCCTTACAACCCTTCCAAGCAAACGTTTTAATCTTCTTGGAAACTTTCATGTGCCATATTTTCTTCTAAAGATTCCTGTCTTGCATTTGCAGGGATGTTTCCCCATCACCACTGGCCTCAAAGTCCTGAATCAGCTTGTAAGCACTCTTGACAATGAACTTGCCATTTACTTCCTTGTCCAAATCCACCTATCCATACATTGACTTGTAGACAATCGAACCTTTAGAATCTCCTTAGCTACACGTGGATTGAAGAGAGCTCTAATCAACTGTTCATTTCATGTCCTAGTAGTATCATCAATTAACATGTCCACTGTAATTTCTTCATCAATTGTTGGCCCATTTCTGCTATCCAGATCAGAATGTAAAAGTTTAGGGCCAGGTAACCAAGGGTCCTTCCAAATCTTCACCAATTCCCCATTCCCAACACGCCACCTACACCCTTTCAACAGCCATTGCCTTGCTGCAAAAATTCTCCTCCAAGCATAGGAAGGGTTAGTGCCTAAAGAAGTTTGGAAAAATGAACAATTGAGATAGTACTTAGCCTTGAAAATTCTCTGCAGTAAGGAATTCTCATTTTGCAAAAGCCTCCAGCCATGCTTGGCCAATAAAGCATTATTAAACATATGTAGATCACGGAACCCCATCCCACCTCTAAATTTGGACACACATAATTTCTTCCAACTTATCCAATGGATTTTCCTCTCATTACTTCTTTGACTTCGCCAAAACCACGCCATCATCCTCTCTAGTTCTCGGCACAAAGTCAGAGGTAATTTTAAGCAGCTCATTGAGTAAGTTGGTATAGATAAGGCTACTGCTTTAATAAGAATTTCCCTACCCCCTTGAGAAAGTAGTCTCTCTTTCCAACTCTGCAAATATGACCACACCCTTGTCTTAATACCTTCAAATGATCTGGATTTAGATCTTCCCACAAAATTTGGCAGCCCTAAATATTTATCATACTAATGGAAAGTTCTAACAACCCATAAGTGCAACAACTCCCTTTATTTAATAGCATCTACATTTTTAGAAAAAACCATAGTTGTTTTCCCATTGTTCACCTTTTGCCTAGAAGCCATCTCATATGTAGTTAATAAACCTTGAATAAATCTGGTTGTTTCAACATCAGCTCAATAGAAAAGTATGCTATCATCAGCAAAGAGGAGGTGCATTACCACTGGATCCCCTCTATAGACTTTTACACCTATCAAACTCCTCTTTACCCCAGCATATTTCAATAAGGCTATTAAACATTTAGTGCAAAAGAGAAAAAGGTAAGGGGAGAGTGGATCCCCTTGCCTAATACCCCTTGTAAATGAAATGGGTTCATGAGCATTCCCATTTATTAAAATTGAAAAAGTAACAGTTTTAATACATTCCATAATGAGAGCAACAAATCTGGGTGCAAACTCCAATTTAAGCATAATTTTCTCTAAGGAACCCCATGCAATTCTATTGTATGCCTTACTCATGTCCAATTTAAGTGATATATACCCTTTCTTCCTATACCTTTTATGTAATTGACTAATTCATAGGTTGTCAATACATTGTCACTAATTAACCTTCCCCCCACAAAAGCACACTGAGATTAAAAAATGATGGCAGGTAAAACAATCTTTAGTCTATTAACAATGACCTTAGAAACAAGCTTATAAACCACATTACACAGGCTGATTGGATGATAATCAGAAACCAACTCAAGTTTTCTTGTTAGGAATCAAACTTATAAGTGTATGATTTAGTTTAGAAGGCAATTTACCTGTGTTGAGAGAATCCAACACTGCATTTGTAACAGAACCTCCCACAATGTGCCAGTATGATTGGAAGAACAGAGCAGACATGCCATCAAGTCCCGGAGCCTTGGTTGGTTGCAGTTGATTCAAGGATTGCTTTACTTCTTCTGCAACAAAGGGCTTGGAAAGTGCAACATTCATTTCTACAGTTACTCTCTTGTCAACAAAGCTCAAAACAGCTTCCTGATCACCCTACACAGAGGAGGTGAAAAGGTCCTTGAAAAAACCAACAACCAGCTCATCCCTTCGTAGCCCCTCATGCCAAATTCCCCTATCATCCTTTAGGCCCCTTATTAAATTTCTTTTCCTTCTGGTAAATGCCTTAGAATGGAAGAACCGTGTGTTTTGGTCCCCCTCTTTTAGCCACTGCACTAGAGATCGTTGTCTTCACATCACCTTTTCCCTTTCAAGCCACAACTGAACTTCCTTTCAAGCTTGATTAAGGCCAACAGGATCCGGATCATAAGAATGAGCAAACTGCATTTTCTCAAGCTTAGACCTAGCCTCATTAAGATTTTTCTCTACATGCCCAAAAGAGACTCTGTTCCATGATTTCAACTTTTCCAACATCCCTGAATGAGATGAATAATCCCTTCCATACCTTGATTACTCCCCCTGTTACTCCAGATTTGTTCAATAATTCGCTCACACTGCACCTCTCCTACCCACATAGCCTCAAAGCGAAATTACTTCTGCTACACATCCTTATAACAAAAGGATTCAAACAGAATTGGCAAATGATCTGAATGTGCTATAGCCCCATGTCGAATCACAGATTGTGGAAACAATTGGGACAACAAATTATTTCCCAAGAACCTATCAAGATGCTCATAAATATGAGCATCGCCTTCCCTTCCATTCCAACAAGTAAACCTAGGTCCTTTGAAACCCAAATCCCTCAACTCACAATCTGTTAACACCCCTTTAAAAGCCTCAAGTTGAGATACATGTCTTGGTCTTCCACCTCGTTTTTCATGTGAATGCAACACTTCATTAAACTCAGCCCCCAACAACCAGGGAGTTTGCTCAAACGAATTAAGAGTTCTGATGAGATTCCAGGTGGAATATCTACTCGATGCTTTTGGGTGACCATATAAACCCATAAACCGCCACTCCATTAAATCCCCTATTTTAATATGAGCATCAATATGATATCGTGAGTAAGATCTAATTTCAACTCCCATTTCAGAATTCCACAACAAACCCAAACCCCCACTTCGTCCCACAGAATCAACAGAAAAATAGTTCGTAAAACCTAATTTATGTTTACAAACATCCATACCTTGTGTTGTAAGCTTCGTCTCATGCAAAAACAATAGATCGTGCCCTTCTCTCTTGATTAAATCACGAAGTGCACGCATTCCCAATGGGTTCCCAAGCCCACGAGAATTCCAACATATTGTTTTCATGGTTGTCGGCAGGGTTGAACTTCAACCCCTGCCGATAATACAATTGGTATCTCATGAAAAACACAGATCTGAACATCCCTAGAAATGCTCATTCCCTTCTTTGCTTGAGCCTCCTTCAATTTCATAGTTGAACTTCGTTTAATAGGCTTCAAACGTGAAGAGCAAACATCCTCAGCTTTCACCTACCTAACCACTTTCCCTTTCCGTTTCTAGAAAGCTTTAGACGGGCTTTGTTTAGACTGCAACGCCGTGTTATTTCCTGGGTTGTAATGGGATGGGCCCATATCACAACAACCCATCTTAGAAGAATAAACCAGGTCTATCAACTTCGCATTTTCTTCCGCTGCATCAGCCTTCTGCATTACTTCTTCCAGCTGAATCCGTGATTCACTCCTTTCGTCAACCACATCCTCAACTGACGCAACCTCCACCATTATGGCATGTTTAATGCCATTATCCACCCCCCCCCCTCGTGTTTAACTGTTGCACTATCTTCATAGATAACGAATCCTCCACATTTAAAGGCTTTTTAATAATTGTTGTAACCGCTTCCAAAGATGTTGCATCCACGATTGGGACCAACTTTGACCCACTGCTTTGACCCTCACCACCAAGATTGACCCTTAGACGGCTATCGGCGAGCAATCTGATAAGGCGTAGGATTGGCACGACCAAGATCCCTCAACCATTGTCCTTAAGGCAATTTCCCACCCGAAGCTTCACTCTGGCTAGCCTGCTCACAATCCCTCTGCAAATGCCCTAGCCAGCCACATATATAACAAAACTTCGGCAAATGTTCATATGAAAACCTTACCCAGTAAGGCTCATTCCCTCCCAAGCTGACTTGCTTCCCCGTAGAAGAGGTTTAGAGACATCAAGACAAATTTGCACCTGCATGAACTCCCCCCATTCGCACTCCCCATCAAGCAGATCCACCTCCAACACTTTACCCAGTGATTCACCAATTTTATAACCAATCCTCTAACTAGGAGCTATAAGTGGGAGATCATGAATATGCACCCAGAAAAGGGCTTCCGTCAAAGTTATCTGATGAGGTTGAAGGAAGCCATCAAATGGCTTTAGGAGGACTAATTGCTTTTCAAAAGACCACGGCCCATCATGTAGGATCCTCTGCTGATCTTTGACATCCTCAAATAGCAATAAGAAATTTAGACTCCAAATCCTGCAGTCGCATAGATTTGAGGGGATGCCAAATCTTCCTCAGGACTTGCTTAAAAGCCTCTTTGTTGTAGTGTTTAGTAGTAAGCAACTGCACTATCAAGCATTTCTCGCCACGCACTTAAGTTTCCTGCACTATGGCATCATCAACCAAAACAACTTCTTGCTCATGCTCCATTAAGGACAGCTTCCAGTACAACGCTTCCAAATCATCTGCCATGGTTAACTCCGAACTTGCACTAGACAGGAGAACAAACCTCTACTCGTGAGAGACGAGAGAGGAAAAACTGTCTCGTTTTGCTCAATACGATACCTTAGAAGTTAAGTACGTGCAAAAGGAGTCATAGATGATGCATAGGACACCATGCTCCCATTTATTTCCGGTCATTATTGCCGTGTAAATTAAGTGATGGAAATAAGTTCTAGTTTCAATTGGGATGTACCTAAATGCCCAAGTTTCAATTGGTTTTTGTTTTTGTTTTTGTTTTTTTCCCTTTAGGGGAGGTTTGGATAGTGAGATGAGATGAAAATTGAAAGTTAAATAAAATACTTTTAGAATATTATTTTTGTTTTGGAATTTAAAAAAATTGAATTGATTGATGTATTTTGTGTGAGAGTTTAAACAAGTTGTAATGATTAGACGAAATGAATTGAGAGACTTCTTATTTTTTATTTATTTTTTTGATGCAGCTAAGTATCCATAGAATCCTCGACTAAAAATTTCTGTCTCCACCCATAATTCTAGGGACAGTTTTTGACGATTTACTATGTTTTCTTGTTTTCATTTAAAAAAAAAAAAACAATGTGAAGAGGCTTGTGATATTTGCACATGCTGTTGGGATTGAACCAGCAAAGCGATTACTCCCCAATTCCTGAAACAGAAAAGAAAGCCCCATATAATACAAATCATCCGCAAATCTGTCTGTAATTGATCATATAATAAGTCAAGTCAAGTTCATCCTGGTCATATTTTAAGGGGACGCATCACCTTTATCAAATATGAAACGGCATTTTTACAGAGAAATGGTCGCTATATCACCTTCACAAAATTCAAACTCACAATGAAATCGCAGAGTTTACAGAAAAGGAAGGTACATTGGATACAGTACAAGAACAATTACAACATAGATCTTACCAAAGGATTTTTGTTTTTGATAGGTTCATAGATCTACCAAGGACTTGTCAATAGTGTCGTTTATTTACATCAAAATTCAGAAACGGATAACCCTACTAAATTGAACTATAATGTGAAAATCAACAGCTGTATGAAGTCATCTGGCTATACAAAATTGAATCGAACAAGGCTTCAGCTTTTCGACTACAACAAAAACTAACATACAATGGTTAGGCCGCCCAGACAGTAGTATCTCATCTTTTTCCTATCCACTTTACAAATATATCGCCAGTGTAAGTGAACCCAATTCTGAAACAGTAATGGTAAGAAAAATGTCCTCATTGGAAGATATGGCATAAGAAAAAACCAACTTAACTTTTCCGGGAAAGAAAGAACTCATAATCTGGCTGCCGGTTGAATGCCATTACATTATTTTTGTAGACACACCCTCTGGAAAAAAGTAGTGCATTTTCCACTAGTTTTTTGAGTCTTTCTTTAAGGATTTCAGAACCATTGAAAGGTGTTGATTCTTTCAAAGAAGTTTCAACTGGTATTTTTCGATTGAACCAGCATTCACCCAGAAAATAAAAGCTTGTCAGGCATATAAGACACAATTTACAAGCATAGCATGTTGCTGAAAGAAACAAAATAAGCGCCTCTACTAGTTGCGAAGACAAGCTCTCAAAAATTTACATTCTTCACGGGAGCGCAAAATATTTTCGTCAGATATGATCAACTGAGTGAAGCTACCAACTTCTATATACAAACTTTAAATGCAGACAACAAAAGAACCTAGATGAAAGAGGACAATATGACAGACTTTAGAGCAGATACAGAATAAAAATGGCTCTGAGCACAATAAGCAAATACATACATATGCCAATTATGATGGCCACCAATTAATGAAGTTGGTTAGATTCAGATCCCAAGTTTGAATAGTCATAGTTAAAACAACGTCTTTCCGTTGTCACATGAACCCAACCATCAATAATCTTGACGCAGGACAAAAGCCCCAGCACCAAATTAGTTTATGATGGCAGGCCATAGTAGGGTTTTGGGAAAGCCAGCAGGGCCATTATAGGCCAATGAAAGGTGCAATACATACTTAGATAATTCAATTTTGTTCTCATTACTTTTCCTTGTCCAGAACAAAGCTGCTGGTCCACTGAGCAGCATGACACATTCACTTCATTCTTTGGCAATGCAGTTCCTAGGCAATGAAAGTTCGAAGAAAGAGTGTTTCTGATTGAGATTTAGGAATTATTTATCAAGAAATCATCACTGGAAAGTGAAAAAGTCACTTTCTTTTGCTGGAGATTTTGGGCATGACAAGACCATTGCCATGGTGTAAGATTGTTTCTACGGACCTTCACTATTATGCTATGTGGCCTAGGTTATTAGGTAATGAATGTTCCACTTGTCTGCTTGAAAAAGGGAGGAAGCATACTGAGGAGTGTACAATCCATTGCTTATTGATCATGGGAGGTGATATGGGAGTTGCGTGCAAATGGAATTGCTGTAAATTTTGGGCATGATAAGACCATTGCCATGGTGTAAGATTGTTTCTATAGACCTTCACCAATATGCTATGTAGCCAAAGTTATTAGGCAATGAATTTCCTACTTGTCTGCTTACAAAAGGGATGATGCCTAACGACTATAATCTATTACTTACTGCTCATGGACCATGATATCCTGCGTAATTCCATTCCTATATAAGTTGATAACATTATATATAGGGAAGAAACATAAACCAAGTAAGGCAATGGAAAGAAAGACAAAAAACAGCCACAAAAGTAGAAAAAAAAAAAAAATAAGAAGCAAAGCAATATTAATGCCAAAACTAACAGAAGGGCTAGCAGTCAGATTCATTCTTATAGTTCTGGTTATTTCGTCAATGGCATTATTAACAAAAACCTTTGCTTCCTAGATTTAAAAGAGTGAAATATTCCACCTGCATTCTGCATGACTGACATGCAAATCCCACCCTGGAAAAGTCAATCTTTTCACTCTCAAACCACGAGAAAGTAATTGAAAGCTAGAAACTATGTATATAAAATTGCCTTTTTCAGTTGATTCATCTAAAAAATAACTTCACAGAGATCACAAACATCCAAGTTTAAGCCTATCCTACAAGTCACACAACTGTGTGGCTTCATGCAAAAATGAAACAGACCACTAATTTTGATGCGAACAGAATGAATAAAATGTAATTAGCCTGGAAAAGCTTCCACATAGCCTTTAAAGTTCTCATTAGCTTTTTACCATGTCACATTATTGTACCCACCTCTCTTTGCATGGAACCGAGCCCATTGGCCATGTTCACTTATCCAGTACCTTTTTTTCAATTATCGTGTACCCTATCATGCCCATAAACAAAAAATGAGCTGAAGAAAAGTCAAATGCTTTCTCCCGTGACTCATAGTCAAGAATAAAAAAAAACCCAGTAGAAGTTTGAACATCAATCCTGTCAACTAGTTCTTTCTCCATAAATTCTAGTAAAAAAACACTTTAAGAATCATCTTCACCAACACCTACTAACATAAAATCTTTCAAAGAATAAAAGCTGAATCCCACAACAAAAAGGTTTTGGAGAAATTACCATATCTACTAGTTGATACACTTTAAATTATTCACACCAAATTCCCATCCCTTTCTATCATTTAAATCATAAACCAAGAAAGTTAACGCAGTGGAACATTCTGGCATGTAAAATAAATGTCAATTCTTTACCTGTGCATTGTAGCTTTGCAATCCTAACACGGGGGAGACAATGCAGAATACGTCTTTATTCAGAGAATCACTCCAAAGGAGTTTGTGGACCAGATGCCCAAGTGAATGGAAAGCCAAAAATGATGCACGGAAGTTCCCTTTCTGGAATTCGATATATTGGATACCAGGCCACTGAAAGCCTAAAAATCATTAAGTTTTGAAATAAGCAAAGATACTCTCCGAAGGAAAGAAAAAAACTTTATTTAAGATTATAGAGTTACTTTGGTTCTCACCAAGATGCAGGATGTAGTTCGTGCAGCTTCATAAGTTCTAGCTTTGATGGATCACCATATATTTGATTATTAGAAGATCCAGTGTCAATGAGCTCTACAATTCTGCAACAATTATGAAATTTTCACTTAATGCAGAATTAACCCATGAGAGCATCACGAATCTTCAGAATATATTCTTGCATAA
>QEOT01005391.1:27116-66452 GCA_003123785.1 Pterocarya stenoptera
TAGCTTATTTTAAGTCCCTGAAAAAGATACCAATCCTTCACATGCATTGTTTGTGTGTGGAAATGCAAGTTGGAACTTATTGTTACACATTGAATGGGAAGGGGGAGAACAGCGTAGTCGAAGGGTCGAGTTAGAGATGTCGGCAACATTAGGGTTCAGTTCTTCCAGAAGGTTTTCATCTTAGGTGAACATAGGCTTGAGTGGACCGACGTGAGGGAAGTGGGCCTTAAGCAACAGTTAAGGCCAGTGGAGGATGAAGGTGACATGTGTGGGCTTCGAATGGGCCCAGGCCCTGATCCATGATTTACTTATGCTTTTTATTTCCTTTAGTCTGTAATCGAATGATAAGGGTTAATTCTATCTTTACAATAGCACTACTATATCTAGCATAGTAACCGTCTAAAGAAGTATCGTGAACCTGATAAGCAATTTGTTATTATGTTTCATCCATGGAAGAGCTCCCCTCGAAGAGAGTATTATCCTTTTCTACTGAATACTTATGAACTTTTTCATCAGATTGTTCATTCCATTATTTTTCTAGTTTGATCTATTACAAGTGGTATCCAGAGCCCTTTTCCTGTCCTGTTACCATGGCTGAAAACACCCGCATGAAAGATCTACTGGAAGGACTCAATGCCCAGAAGAAAACTACAGACCAACTATTCAAAAACATTGATAGCCAATTTAATACAATCGGAGTGGAAATGTTGGCTATGAGATGCCAAATGGAGATGATGATGAAGCAATTTTCTCCTATGGCAACAGACCTGCACAGTGTTAAAACAACTCTGTTAGGAGATTCTTCTAATCACCAACAACGCAATGAGCAGGAGTAGTAGGAACACAGTAATGCATAACTCGTAACCCATAAGGCAGACATACATCCCAAATCCATTCGTTTGGACTTTCCAGTTTTTCACGGGAGCAACCTCCATAGTTGGTTATTTAAGGTAAATCATTTTTTTACCTATCATAATATTCCTCCTCAGAATAAATTGCGTTTAGTGTCCCTACAGATTGAAGGGAATGCACTAGTTTTGTTCCATGATTTAGAACAATCCGGGGGAATAAGTACTTGGGAAGCCTTTGTTAATGCATTAATAGTCAGATTTGGCCCAACCACTTATTATGATCCTATGGAACAATTGGCTCAGTTGAGACAGAAGGGTAGTGTTGAAGATTACAAAGCTAATTTTGAAGCCTTATCCAACAGGCTATGTGGGTTATTTGAGAATTACAAACTTAGTTGCTTTCTCAGTGGTCTTAGGGATGATATAAGGCTAACAGTTAAAATCTTTACCACCACTGAACTAATCAGAGCTTATGGACTTGCAAAAATTCAAGAGGAAAAGATTTATCTCCAGATAAAGCCTCCATACCGTAGCCAACCCTACAACACAACATCACAGACCCATGATCCAGCCTACATTAAATCCTACCCACAGCCTCCTACCACAAATACTCTTCCAAACCATCCCAAAGTCATAGTTCCAGTCCATAAAGTTAGCCAACAAGAGATGAGAGAGCGTAGGGCTAAAGGCCTGTGTTATTCTTGTGACTTTGAATGGGCCCCAAGTCATAAGTGTTCAAGCCCAAAGCTATATTTAATTGAGGAGATAGAGGAGAATTATGAAGTAGTTGACATGGGCACTGATAAGGAAGGGGCCTAACTTGACGCACAGCAAATTTTAGTTGCTGGTGAAAATCCAAAAATTTTAGTTGCTGGTCCTTGAACCCTAAGACTATGCGAGTTGTGGGCATAATTGGCAATCAACCAGTCACTATTCTCATTGATTCAGGAAGCACTCACAACTTTCTGGATCCATCTATACTATCCAAAATATTCTTACATGTGTTGACTGATGATAAGGTTAGAGTGAAAGTTGCAAATGGGGACCAAGTTCAAAGTGAGGGCAGAATTAAAAATGTCCCAATGGCTGTCCAAAACATGAAATTTTCTACTGACATGTACTTGCTAGTGCTGGCAGGGTGTGATGTTGTGATTGGTGTGCAATGGTTACAGGTGCTAGGGTCAATCTTATGGAATTTTCATAACCTCACAATGCAGATTACATATCAGAATACTTTGTTTGTTTTAAAGGGGCTGCAGGGCAGCACTTTAATGGAGGAAAGGACATTTAATAGAGTTACTACTCTGGAAAACAAAGGGGTACTACTGCAGCTCATTGACTAGATTCCTCAAAACCAACCATCTACCATTATCCCTAAACCTATACAACACCTACTTGACTTGTACCCTGACATCTTTGCCCTCCCTTCTGGCCTTCCTCCAACTAGGTCTCACGACCACAATATTACCCTCCAACTAGGAACGCAATTAATATCTGTTAGGCCCTATTGCTACCCCTATTTTCAGAAAGATGAAATCAAAAAGATCATAAAGGAGTTACTAGAGTCAGGTGTGATCAGACCTAGCCAAAGCCTTTATTCCTCACCTATGTTGTTGGTAAGGAAGGCAGATGGCACATGAGGTTATGTGTTGACTATCATGCCTTCAATCATATCACCATGAAAGACAAATATCCAATTCCAGCGATGAAGGAATTAATGGATGAATTACATGGGGCTAAAGTGTTTTCTAAAGTCAACTTAAGGTCGGGATATCATCAAGTAAGGGTGAAAAGTGAAGACATCCTTAAAACCGTGTTTCATACACACGAGGGGCACTACGAATTTTTGGTTATGCCATTCGGCTTAACCAATGGGCCATCAACTTTCCAGAGTTTAATGAACTAGGTTTTTAAACCTCATTTATGGAAGTTTATTTTGATTTTTTTTAATAATATTTTGATATATAGCAAGGACGAAAAAGCCCACCTACAGCACCTACAGCTCACTTTTGACATTATAAGAGACAATTAGCTTTATGCTAAGCTAAGTAAATGTGATTTTGGCTGCATAGAAATTGCATGCTTAGGACATTTAATTTATGGCCAAGGAGTACGGGCAAATCCTAAGAAGATAAAGGCTATGTTGAGTTGGTCACCAAAGTCCCTTAAAGCCTTGAGAGGTTTTTTAGGCCTCATAGGTTACTACTGGAGATTTGTGAGAGGCTATGGAGTTATAGCTGCAACACTGACCAATTGACTCAAAAAAGACAATTTCCCTTGGGATGAGGAAGCTCAGGCAGCCTTTGATAACCTCAAAACAGCCATGACTGAACCCCTAGTTCTAGCCCTACCTAACTTTCAAAAACCTTTTGTCATCGAGTGTGTCGCATCGGGTGAGGCCATTGGAGCAGTACTTATGCAAGAAGGGAGACCCCTCGCATTTTTCAATCAAGCTTTGAAAGGGAGGTCCATACGACTCTCTACATATAAAAAGGAATTTCTGGCCCTAGGTTTTGCTGTTCAAAAGTGGCCCCATTACCTTCTGGGCCATTCGTTTATTATCAAAACAGATCATCAAAGTTTGAAGTTCTCGCTTGACCAGAGAGTTGGGACAATTATGCAGTAGAAATGGATTGCTAAGCTCATGGGGTATGACTTAGTAGTTAAGTACAAAAAGGGTAAGGAGAACCTTGTAGTTGATACCTTATCTAGGCAAGGGAGGGAACTTGAGGTGATGGTGTCTCTTATTTCTTTCCCAAACTAGGACTGAATGACTGAGAAAAAGGCCTTATACGTTAGTGATGACAGAATTAAGGCTCTTTGGGAGAAACACAAGCAAGGGCGATTGCAACCCCCTTACACAGTGAAGAGTGACATTCTATTTTATAAGGGCAAAGTTTACATCCCTGCCAACCCCTCTTTCATACACAAGCTACTGGATTTATTACATGGCAGTCCCCTAGGGGGCCACTTGGGCTTTGATAAAACCCTTTATAGGGTTAAGAGGGATTTTTATTGGCCTAGCCTAGCCAGAAATCTGATGTGAGAAGTTTCTTGAAAGGGTGCGACATTTGCCAAGCTATCAAGGTGGATAACACACTTCCCAGTGGGCTTCTCCAACCTCTTCCAGTTCCTTCAACACCATGGACTTTGTTGAACGCTTGCCCAACTTGGGTGGTTTTAATGCCCTATGGGTAGTAGTTGGTTGGTTCACTAAATACTCACATTTTATACCAATTTCCCATCCATATACTACTAAAACTATTGCCCACCTCTTCCTCAAACACATTTTCAAACTTCATGGGATGCCCAATTCAATCACCTCAGACCGAGACCCAACCTTCACTAGCAGATTCTGGCAAGAACTACTGTCCTTACAAGGGGTTAAATTAGCATTCAGTAAGGCTTATCATCCGCAAATGGATGGGCAAAATGAAGCTATTAACAAATGGGTGGAGAACTACTTGAGATCCTATGTCTGTGATCGACCTAAGGAGTGGCCTAAGTGGGTGGCCTTAGTAGAATGGTGCTATAACTTGAGCCAACATGCCTCGAGTAATACATAACACTAACAACTTCCTGGGAACCATATATGCTTGTTCGTTGGAATGGTCAAACTCAAGATGAAGCTTTTTGGGAACCATATACCCACACCTTGTGGGCAAGGTATTTTGATGAGGAGGAGATTTGTTACACTCTAAATTGGAAGGGGGAGAATAGCGTAGTCGAAGGGTTGAGTTAGAGATGTCGGCAGCATTAGGGTTTGGTTCTTCCAGAGGGTTTTCATCTTAGGTGAACAAGGGCTTCAGTGGACCGACGTGAAGGAAGTGGGACTTAAGCAATGGTTAAGGCTAGTGAAGGATGAAGGTGACATATGTGGGCTTCGAATGGGCCCAGGGTCTAATCCATCATTTACTTATGCTTTTGAGAGACATACATATGAATCTTACAAAAGTAAGTTTATAAATTTGTGACTTTACTTAATATGTCATATCTATTTTATTACAAAATGTATTTTGCAATCTTACATATCATATACAAACACATTAATTTATAAACTATAAGATTATAAACCAAGTATTTATCTTTTGCAAATGTTGAGAACTTAACCAAAAATCATATTTGCACTCTCAAAATATTATATCCTGGAATATTGTAAAAGTTTATGGGAGGGGTGTTTATCACTCGGCCCATCCTAATTGGGTTTGGGCCAACACTAGGTCTAGCCCAAGCCCCACCATTCAGGGGCCTTAGAGTCGCCAAAAGGGTCTAGCAAGGTGGCATCAGAAGAGGAAGGGTGCAAAGTGTGGGGAACCAGACACAAGGGGACAAATGGGACCCGTCGACTTTGACATCCCCTGTTATACTTAGCATTGAGGGACATGCATCAAAAGATGAATGAAAGATGCAGATGACCATCCATTCTCTGACAGAGGAGAACAGAGGTGACTAAGTCGTCTGCCCACAGCCAGGTCCATTCTCTGGAGGCCACGCCGCATTAAATGTGCCATCCCAGGAGCCACACTACATTAAATGCACCGTCCCAGGGGCCACGCCACATTAAAAGCTCTACCTCAGAACGACAAANACTCGCCCTGGAGGCCACGCCGCATTAAATGTGCCATCCCAGGAGCCACACTACATTAAATGCACCGTCCCAGGGGCCACGCCACATTAAAAGCTCTACCTCAGAACGACAAGTCGCATTAAATATCCAGACTGAGATTAATGTGGGCGAGATAACTCAATCCTAACATAGGGCACAAAATGTCCCCTGGGAACTTTGTATCAAAGCCATGTCTCAAGTACAAATAACGCTCTTTGACTTCAATTATTCTAAGGCCATTAATACACTGTGGAAGAGACTAAGCCCACCTTCTTCTTTGTGTTTGTAGATGAAGATCCCAGCCTAAATTGCTAAAACCTTACCCGGTGTACTATACACGATGTTAATAGTGGCATCACCTATGTCATTTCTATAGACATAACATGTCTTTTGTATGCCGAGGACAACCGGTTCTCAGACAACTCGGGGATCAGAAGCCTTACAAGAAGACATGGAAGAACGCTTAGCAAAGATGGAGTAGTTGGTAAAGACACTGACGACATAGCTGGAAACACTCCAGAGGGAAAACGAAACCCTACAAGTAGACACTACCAAGCTACTTGAGGACACTGAGCTAAGCCACAACAGACAGGGGGAGTCACGAGTCGTAGGAGGGATGAATGCTAATAATGAAGATGAACAAGATGTAGCATAGCTTCGCGACCTCATGGACAAATATGAAATGGTGGCCAAAAAGGTGGGAGCCTCATCCTTGGTAAACCAAATGCTCACCAGCAAGAACCTACCTTACAGTGCAGAGGTGATGACCATGCCGCTACCACCAAACTTCAGGGTCCATTTGATAGCTTGTACGATGGATCTAAGGACCCCTTTGAGCATTTGGACATCTTCAAAACTCATATGACCCTACACGGATTCGCTGGGAGATCGTGTGCAGGGCCTTCTCGTTGACCCTAAAAGGTGCAGTGCGGCCATAATTCGCCTCATTGGTACCAAACTCAATCTACAGCTTTGAGAACCTGGCTCGTCTCTTTATCACACATCTTATGGCTAGCAGGAGGAGAAGGCGCTTGACAACTTACCTCCTGACCATTAAACAGCAAGAGGACGAGAAGGCTTATCTATCCAAATTTAGCAAAGAGCACATGACCACTGATGACCAAGACGAGAAGATTACCATCCTTACCCTCTTGGGTAGGATTGTTCATCCAACTCAGCCTGACCCAAAAGACATACTTCTAACCTAACCCAACCCAATAAAATTACATACAACCGATTAATTGATTATTCGACCCAAAATTCTGTCAGAAGAAATGGGTATTTCGACCCTTTTTTTTTTTTTTTTTTGGTGTGGTAATAATCTAAAAAAAATTGATTACCATTCTATACAAAAAATTTGAATATAGGAAACAAAATGAATATACAGATTAAGAAATCACTTAAAATTTATTATTAGATTAAAAAAGGTAAGAATAATAAGAAAAAGAAGAAGAGTGGTTGAAGACATAGTTTCATCATTTGTTTTCACAACTCCTGTAGTCTGTAACCGAATGATAAGGGTTAATTTTGTCTTTACAATAGCACTACTATATCTAGCATAGTAATCGTCTAAAGAAGCATCGAGAACTTGATAAGCAATTTGTTATTCTGTTTCATCCATGGAGGAGCTCCCCTTGAAGAGAGCATTATCCTTTTCTACCGAATACTTATGAACTTTTTCATCAGATTGTTTTATCCATTATTTTTCTGGTTTGATCTACAACACTTATTCATTTGAAATGCAAAGGTCCACATGGATTTAATCATCAAGCCTCACCCAGCACAAACAATACATTATATATATAATTATATATATAGAGAGATAAATAAATGAGAAGCAGAGAGAGTATTTCCAAGAACCCGGAATGTTACATTTGAACAATCTACAATTCCTTCATCTTATCATGGAACTATCTGTAAGCCATAATTCTCCAAGGCATTCACATCCCTTTATTCTTAAAAGCAAAATAATTATCTTAATCTGTAACCCAATGTTTCAAAGCACTACAAACAACAAAATACCAAGTTTAGATACAAAAAAAATTTTACAGTTCCATACCCCCGTTTCATAGAAACGGATTACACTATAACCCAATACCAAAAGTCTCTCAGCTGCAATGACATAGTTCCAGAAAAGATACATTATTAGATCAACATCAATCTCTCGTTGGAAAGCAAGCCTTTGAACTTATATTGTCCTTTGCATGTTCAACCTTCATTGTATATACCTGTACCAAGAAAGGAAAAAAAAAGTCATAACACTAACAGTTATGTATATACCTGTACCAACAAAGGAAAAAAAGACAAAAAAACAAAACAAAACTTTGACACTAATACATAACACCAACAACTACGTATATACCTCTAGCAACAAAGGAACAAAAAAACACTAATACATAACACTAACAGCTCTTTAAATTCATAGAGGCTGAAATTACCCGTTTAAAAATACACAATGAGTAGGCCCCGACTCAACTCAAACTCGGGGACTGATTTCACCATTAATGGTAATGAGCTCTTCCCGAAGTCTACTGGGATTACTTAGAATTAGATTTCTTAAATGATCACCCCCAAATCAACCTTTCACGTGAGGACAGAGTGTTTCAAGACGAGGAACCATCTTCAGATCATTGTAACAAGCCGAAGGGACTAAGGGTAAACAAAGAAGACGATGGATATACGACATGAGTTCGGGAAGTGAAAGACAAGAAGAATTGAAGTACAAAGTGAACCCTAGAAGCTTGAAGTGGATTTGGTCGTGGGCCTGATGGGCTTGGCGTGCCCTGGGCCAGAGTGAATTGTCTGAAGCCTTTTGCAGAATAAAACTATATCTTGTTTTAAGTCATTTAGTGTTGAGTCGGGCCTTAGTCCATTTTAGCCCAATTTCCTGCATGTATTTCCTTTTAAAGCCCATTTGATGTTTCTTTACATATCGCACGCATTGTAGTAAAGTAGAGAGGAGAGAAAGCAATTATCAAGCATAACAGATTATAAGTAGTGGAACGTAGAAACGGAAAGGCATCAATGAGAATTCAACAGTACTCTTTTTCTCTCTATTCTATTTTCACCCCTTCTCTGGAGGACCACTCCCCTCGAAGTGAGTAGAATATTTACATTTACAGTAATCCATAGAGGTGTGTTACAAATTGATATCAGAGAGACACCGGTCTCTGTATGCCTAAGAAAACTAAAAATACAACCATGGCTGAAGGAACACGATTCAATCAATTACAAGATGGGCTTTCTGCCCTCAAGGAGTCTACAGATTCTCAATATCAAACCTTGGGCACTGAAATGATGGCCTTAAAGAATCAGCTGGCTGCGTTGACAGTAGAACTACGGACGAATCAGCACAACACTTTCCAGGACAACTCATCAGCAGGAGGATCAAGTGTATAGCACTCAACTGTAGAGATCTACCCTCAAATGGTGCGCCTGGACTTTCCCACCTTCCATGGAGAAGACCCTGCAAGCTGGATCTACAAGGTGAACAAATTCTTGCATTTCATAACACTCAACCCCAGCATCGAATTAGATTGACATCCTTCCACATGGAGGGAAGGGCCTTGGTATGGTTTCAAAATTTGGAGGAGTCAGGTTAGTTGCATGACTGGGACTCATTTAGCAGGGACTTGTTTATTCGATTTGCTCCTAATGCCTACAATGACCCGATGGAGTCCTTAACTAGACTTAGACAAACTGGATCTATGGAGGAATATAAAACTAAGTTTGAAGCACTAGCAAATAGGCTACCAGGCTTATCAGACAACTATAAACTTAGTTGTTTTTTAAGTGGACTAAGAGATGAAGTGAGAGTTCCTGTGAGGATGTTCAACCCCACTAGCTTACCAAATGCTTATAGCCTGACCAAATTGCAAGAAGAAAATAATGCCTTAACCAGAAAAAATCCCAGAGCCAACAGCCCATACTCACCTGATCCAGGAATACTAAGAACCCCAAACACCTACCCTATAGATCCATTTAAGACCAGCTTCAAAAAACCATTCCCTATTCAGAAAATAAACCAGCAGCAAATGAAAGAAAGGAGGGAGAAGGGGCTTTGTTACTATTGTGATCAGAAATGGAGCCCTGGACATAAATGCCAAAAACCTAAGCTATACCTGTTGGAGGAAGTATTGGTTGAGAAGGATGAGAACAAAATTGTGGGAGAGGAAGAAGAAGAGGAAGGTGAATAACAAATATTAGAACTGCCCATCTATACTGAGAACCCAGAAATCTCCTTACATGCATTAACTGGTTCACAAAATCCAAAAAAAATGAGGCTGAAAGGGAAACTAGGGAATCAGTGGATAACAATTTTGGTTGACACTGGATCAACCCATAATTTTTTAGACCCTGTGGTAGTAAAGAGGGGAGAGTTACCTGTTGATTGTGGTGAAACAGTAAAGGTACGGGTAGCTAATGGTGACCTATTACCTAGTGAAGGGAGATGTAAGGGTGTGGGATTAAACATACAAGGTATGCTCATTAAAGTAGATGTCCATGTCCTAGTGCTAGCAGGGTGTGACATGTTGCTAGGCATTCAATGGTTGAGGGAGTTGGGCACAATTTCATGGAATTTTAAAAACTTATGTATGCAGTTCAGTCTCGGGGATAAGGCTGTCAGGTTACAGTTACTAGCATCCTCCAGATTCATTGAGGAGGGTTCATTACACATCTTGAATAAATTAGAAACCAGGGGTATTTTGCTACAAGTGATGGAAGCTGAAAATAAAAAAGATAAAGTTACCCAGCCTGAAGTTCCCAAAGAAATCAAAACACTTCTATCTCAATTTGAAGATATTTTTCAGGAACCTAGGGGCCTTCCCCCACCTGATCCCATGATCATGCAATCAATTTAATACCAGGGACTAAACCAATGTCTATTCGACCCTATAGATATCCTTATTACCAAAAGGATGAAATAGAAAGAATAGTGGAGGAATTGCTGAAATCAGGGGTTGTTCAACCTAGTCAAAGCCCCTATTCCTCCCCAGTCTTATTGGTGAGAAAAGCATATGGGTCTTGGAGATTATGTGTGGACTACAGGGGTTTGAATGGGGTCACAGTCAAGGATAAATTTCCTATACCAGTGGTTGAAGAACTTATGGATGAATTGTATGGTGCAAAAATTTTTTCCAAGCTGGATCTTCGATCTGGCTACCACCAAATCAGGGTTAAGCCCTCATATGTGTCTAAGACAGCCTTTCGGACACATGAAGGACATTACGAATTTCTTGTAATGCCTTTCGGCTTGACTAACGCCCCCTCTACATTTCAAAGCCTCATGAATGAGGTATTCCACTTATATTTGCGCAAATTTATCTTAGTGTTTTTTGACGACATTTTGGTGTATAGCAAAACAGAAGGTGAGCATGTGCAGCACTTACAAGTAACCTTGGAGATCCTAAGGAAACACCAACTCTATGCTAAACAGTCCAAATGTCACTTTGGATGTTCAGAAATCTCCTATTTAGGCCATTTGATCTCAGGGAGAGGTGTCAGGACAGATCCTGAGAAGTTAAGGGCGATGGAAGACTGGCCCTTACCTAAAACTGTCAAGGCATTATGCAGGTTCCTTGGCCTAACAGGATACTACCGTAGATTTATCAAAGGCTATGGAGGCATTGCAGGACCTCTCACTAGAATGTTGAAGAAGAACCAGTTTCAGTGGTCGGAAGAAGCAAAGATAGCCTTCCACAAACTCAAGGAGGCTGTTGCCCAGCCATCTGTATTAGCTCTCCCAGATTTCACTCAACCATTTACCATAGAGTGTGACGCTTCGGGCACTGCTATTGGGGCTGTCCTAATGCAAATGGGAAGACCAATTGCCTTTCATAGTCAGGCTTTAAAGGGTAGAGCCTTATTACTTTCGACCTATGAAAAAGAACTGTTTGCATTGGTTACAGCAGTGCAAAAATGGAGGCCCTACTTATTGGGTAGAGCCTTTGTGGTCAAAAGTGATCAACAAAGTCTCAAACATCTGTTGGATCAGAAAATAGGTACCCCCATGCAACAGAGATGGATCACTAAACTGTTGGGTTATGATTTTTTGGTGGAATATAAAAAGGGATGTGAGAATAGGGCAGCCGATGCCCTCTCAAGAACGGAGCCAGTAGAGGAAGTCTCACTGATGTTATTAACTTTTCCATCTGTTACCTGGGTGGAGGAACTACGAGAACTCTATGCTCAAGATGACCACATGCAAAGTCTGTTACTACAGTTTCAAACACAAACACTTGGACAAGCCTATTCCATGACAGATGGGCTACTGCTATACAAACAGAGGCTGTACATTCCAAGCAATCAATAATTCAAGCAGAAGCTACTGGAATTAACTCATAGCAGTCCCTGGGGGGGCCACTCAGGCTATGATAAAACATTCCAGAGGACAAGAATGTGAGGTGTGTCAACGGATGAAAGTAGAAAACTCTTACCCCAATGGCCTTCTCCAACCTTTACCCATACCTTCCAAACCCTGGTTCCATATTTCAATGGACTTTATAGATGGCCTCCCACCCTCTAAGAGTTTTAACTGCTTATGGGTGGTGGTCGACAGATACACTAAATACAGCCATTTCACCCCCCTTAAACACCCATATACAGCCAAAAGTGTTGCTGAGCTCTTCCTTAAGAACATCCTCAAACTCCATGGCCTTCCAAAATCTGTAGTCTTGGATAGGGACAGAACTTTTACTAGTCACTTCTGGCAGGAATTGTTTTCCTTACAAGGCGTGCAACTATCTATGAGTTCAGCCTACCACCCTCAGTCAAACGGGCAGACAGAAGTGGTTAACAAGACCCTAGAAGGCTATTTAAGATGTTTTTCCAGTGAGAGGCCTAATGACTGGTCGAAATGGGTGCCATTAGCAGAGTGGTGGTATAATACCACCCATCACGCCTCTACTCGGATGACCCCATTCGAGGCTCTCTACGGGTACCCACCCCCTCAACTACTAGACTACATCCCGGGCACCACTAAATGGGAGGAAGTGGACCAAACACTGAAAACCAGAACACAGATCTCAGATCTACTTCGCANGGATGGGCTACTGCTATACAAACAGAGGCTGTACATTCCAAGCAATCAATAATTCAAGCAGAAGCTACTGGAATTAACTCATAGCAGTCCCTGGGGGGGCCACTCAGGCTATGATAAAACATTCCAGAGGACAAGAATGTGAGGTGTGTCAACGGATGAAAGTAGAAAACTCTTACCCCAATGGCCTTCTCCAACCTTTACCCATACCTTCCAAACCCTGGTTCCATATTTCAATGGACTTTATAGATGGCCTCCCACCCTCTAAGAGTTTTAACTGCTTATGGGTGGTGGTCGACAGATACACTAAATACAGCCATTTCACCCCCCTTAAACACCCATATACAGCCAAAAGTGTTGCTGAGCTCTTCCTTAAGAACATCCTCAAACTCCATGGCCTTCCAAAATCTGTAGTCTTGGATCGGGACAGAAATTTTACTAGTCACTTCTGGCAGGAATTGTTTTCCTTACAAG
Source organism: Pterocarya stenoptera (assembly GCA_003123785.1). Taxonomy (NCBI): domain Eukaryota; kingdom Viridiplantae; phylum Streptophyta; class Magnoliopsida; order Fagales; family Juglandaceae; genus Pterocarya; species Pterocarya stenoptera. The sequence goes on from QEOT01005391.1 coordinate 40,087, forward strand.
GCGTGCAACTATCTATGAGTTCAGCCTACCACCCTCAGTCAAACGGGCAGACAGAAGTGGTTAACAAGACCCTAGAAGGCTATTTAAGATGTTTTTCCAGTGAGAGGCCTAATGACTGGTCGAAATGGGTGCCATTAGCAGAGTGGTGGTATAATACCACCCATCACGCCTCTACTCGGATGACCCCATTCGAGGCTCTCTATGGGTACCCACCCCCTCAACTACTAGACTACATCCCGGGCACCACTAAATGGGAGGAAGTGGACCAAACACTGAAAACCAGAACACAGATCTCAGATCTACTTCGCACCAACCTACACAGAGCCCAAAACCGAATGAAAAAATACGCGGACACGAAGAGGACAGAACGAGAGTTTGTTACGGGAGAGTGGGTATACCTTTGCCTGCAACAGTACAGGCAGACCTCCATGAGTCAGCGGCGAGATCTAAAGTTAGCACCGCAGTATTATGGCCCTTTCCAGATCCTCGCCAGAGTGGGGACGGTTGCGTACACCTTGGATCTGCCATCATCTGCTCGCATCCATCAGTGCACATTTCTCAGTTGAAAAAGAAGCTGGGGTCTCGATTCACAGCCATCCCGAGCCTTCCCCCTGTAGATGAGCAAGGAGTGCTACACCCTGAACCAGAAGAGATACTGGGAAGAAGAATGGTTAAGGCCGGAAACAGAGCTAAAATCGAACTTTTGGTTCGTTGGCAGGGTTGCAGTTCAGAAGAAGCTACTTGGGAAGGATATACGTATCTCAAAGACAGCTTCCCACACCTTGTGGGCAAGGTGTTTTAATGGAGGAAGGAATGTAACAAGCTGAAGGGACTAAGGGTAAATGAAGAAGACGATGGATATACGACATGAGTTCGGGAAGTGAAAGACAAGAAGAATTGAAGTACAAAGTGAACCCTAGAAGCTTGAAGTGGATTTGGTCGTGGGCCTGATGGGCTTGGCGTGCCCTGGGCCAGAGTGAACTGTCTGAAGCCTTTTGCAGAATAAAACTATATCTTGTTTTAAGTCATTAAGTGTTGAGTCGGGCCTTAGTCCATTTTAGCCCAATTTCCTGCATGTATTTCCTTTTAAAGCCCATTTGATGTTTCTTTACATATCGCACGCATTGTAGTAAAGTAGAGATGAGAGAAAGTAGTTATCAAGCATAACAGATTATAAGTAGTGGAACGTAGAAACGGAAATGCATCAATGAGAATTCAACAGTACTCTTTTTCTCTCTATTCTGTTTTCACCCCCTTCTCTGGAGGACCACTCCCCTCGAAGTGAGTAGAATATTTACATTTACAGTAATCCATAGAGGTGTGTTACAATCATTGAAAAAGATGCAGCAGCTCTAGGAGCATGTTCAGTTTTTGACTTTGAATGTGTGCTGCGGAGAATGCGAAGGGGAGCGTGGTGGGAAATTGAAATTGGATTTCTATCAAGATAGAAACGCATGCTTCATTTAAAAAATAAATAAATGACATGTAGGATGGTGTGCGGATGTTGAGGAATAGTAGGAAGTTGGGTAACAGAACTCCCTCGTTTGTTTTTGTAAATGAGATAAGATGAGTTGAGATTAAAGTTAAAAAGTTGAATAAAATATGTTAGAATATATTTTTTTATATTACTTTTGTTTTGGGATTTGAAAATATTGAATTATTTATTTTATTTTGTATTAAAATTTAAAATAATTGTAATAATTAGATAAAATAAAATGAAGTGAGTTGAGGAATTTCCTAAAACCAAACGAGGAATTTAAGTTGAGAAATGAGAAGTATTGAACCAGTTGATGAATGCGTTATTTTGATGATATATATCGTAAGGTGCTATAAAAATTGGAAAACTTTAAAATCAGAATGTAATGTAAAAGAGGCTTTTACACTATCCAATCAGAGCAACGTAGGGTTGGCACAATGCCAAATGAGGCTAAGCGAAAAATATAACTTTCATGTTTTCGATGTAATAATGAGACATTTTATTTAATACAAATGTTTGAAACTTATTTAAAATTAGATATTTAAACATTTTTAGATGATATAATTAGTTATCAACTTTTTGTATTGTATAAAATTTTTTTAAAAAAAGTAGTCTAGTCATTTTTCTAATTTTTCATCAAAATTATAACTAAAAAAATTAACTTTTAAAATATTTTATTTCCATATATCTTTTATTTGTTTATTTTTAATTCTGCCTTTTTTCTGTTCTAGAAGAGAAGAACAAAATATTTGGACCTTAGAAGACTCTCGGTAGAATAGCCAAAGTCAACTCAAGTTTTTACTAATATGACGTGGATTTATTTTTGTTTATTTCATTCATATCAAATTATCACGTTAGATTATTTATTTATTTATTATATAATAAAAAAATAATAATATTTTTTTTTAATTTTTAATTTTTAATTTATTTAATTTAACCATATATTACTATTCTACCTATTGATTATATGTTAATTAGTAATTATATTCTAATTAATATATTGGTTAAGAAATCATATTTTTAATGGTCATTTAATACTAATAACCATAAACTAATTAAATCCATCTAAAATTAGAGGGAAAGATACTGAAATAGTTTTATGAGAAAATATCAAAAGGAGAGAGAGTGTTCAAAAAAATAATAAACTAAAGATTTGCTCCATCTATCATTACAAGCAAATTTTAATTTTAGATCTACTGTAACTAATACTTGGTTCAGTAAAATTTTAGGTCTAATATTTCCTGACAACAACCATTATTTTTTAAAAGAAAAAAAGTAAAATTTTTGTAGTTTAGTAACAATGAAAAAGGTGATGTGACGCTGCGCCTGGCCGCATGATTTAAGTGAACTCTAGCGGTCGGCTAGTAGATTTCCGAACAACTCCGATGACCTCTCTGGTGGTGGCCAGTGGCCCAGTATGGTGACTAAAAAACTCTTAAAAACCATATGCTATTTATTATAGAATTGGTTGAATCATGACGGGGTGATGTGTAATTAGAGAGTGTAAAAGCCATTTTTACATAGAGCTCAAAATAAATCAGACTGCTCGACAGCCCAGTCGGATAAATTTAAATTGAACTTAACTTGTGAGTGTAAAAGGAAATACTTGCTCGTAAAAGTAAATATCCGCTTGAATCTCGATTAATAAATGACATATATCCGATCAAATTTGACTTGACTCGATTATGACTCATTAATACCTACTCGTTTATGTCAGACTTGATTCGATTAAAACTTGTTCATAAATCGATGAATGTGTATATATATTAATTAATAATATGAGCATAGCAACTTTTATAATTAAGTATATAACATGTAACCTAATTACGTATACCTAGTCACTTATGCCTATTTATTAAATATACTCCATAATTATATTTTATTTACTTAAATAAAATATTAAGTCATTAGATTATAGTAACTATTTTATAATGGAAAATGCTAGAGCCCCCGCTGGGGCTCTAGTGTTTTTTTACATGTGTTTTTTTAATTCTATTTTTATATAGATGTTTTTAATGATTTTAAAAATTTTTAAAAATAAAATAAAAATTATAATATTATTAAAAAATACTTTCTTAATCATGAAGTAAACTAAAAAATTATAATTTTTTATTTTACTTCATGATTAAAGAAGTATTTTTTAATAATTTTTTATAATGATATTTTAAATTTAAGAAGAAAAAGCTAGAGCCCCATTGAGAATTTAGAATATCATTAAAAAACACTTCTTTAATCAGAAAGTTAAAAAAAAAAAAATCATTAAAAAATATTTTTTATTTTACTTCGTGATTAAGGAAGAATTTTTTAATAATTTTTTTTTTTTACTTTCTGATTAAGGAAGTATTTTTTAATGATATTCTAAATTTATTTTATTTTTTAAAAATATTAAAAAGTATTAAAAAATCTATATAAAAAATAACTTTTAAAAAAACACATAAAAAAAACACTACACCCCCAGCGAGAGCTCCCAGCGGGAGCCCCTAGCGGGGGTTGTAGCACTAGCCTTTTGTAATTTGTACCATAGTTAATCGGTAGAATATAATAATTTTACATATAAGTACATAGGAACCATATATGAAATTGTTCGAAAACACAACGAAAAAATACCTCAAGCTCAACTTATAAAATTGCTCCACAAGTTTCTCCAAATTGACAAATCCCAAATGTTTCCTCTTAGTGGCGAATTGTACTATTTAGTATAAAACTAGAATAACACTTAACAAATCCACAGTCTAAATATTTTATCAAAAGAGAACAAAAGAGAGAGAGATTTTACTATTCATAATTGTTACCAAAATCAATTGAGAGGGGGCTATATATATAGCCCACCCACACGACTAGCCCTAAAAGCCAGCCTTTATTCTGTAGTTACCTGTAACTGCAGGGGGTAAGGCATGGCTTCGTTACAAGTCAAGTAATGCATGGCTTAAATGCCATGCGTTACAAGCACGGGAAGGAGAGGGTCAGCCCAAGTGGGCGTCCCTCCATCTTACATCTCTCACTCGTGCACAATGGGCATGACCACAGGTCTGCATCTCTCTAATGTTCTCAATCTTGTTCATACAAGTAAATAGACCATGCAACCACCAAGCACATCTGTAGAAATGTGGGAGTAGATACACCAAATCTCCCCCAGAGAAGACCAGCATAGTAGCATCCCTAAAGTGTCTGGTCATGTCCTAGACTCATTTGATCGCATCAAAATCAAGCATTTTCGAACCCTCTCGAGTTAAAAAACTTAGAACAATGCTTGACTATCTCCAAATCATTTCAATGTGTTTACAACCTTAGCCACTATCAAGATGTAGCGTCATAGTTTGACGTCAGCAAACACTATTGAAGATACGATATCGAAGAGTCTTCCCTTTGCACTCATATTATTCAATTTTGGTCGAACCGCTTTCCCAGCAATGCCTCTTTAAACCGTATCAATCATGGCCATAGACAGTATGCCAAAGTAGCAGACATCACAACCTCCATCTCGTGACATAGTCAAAAGTAAATGACAGTTTAAAAAATGTCACATAGTGAGAAAGAGGGGAACCTTTTACTCACTTACTCATATGGTCGAATAAGCACATGTAGTATGAAACACATGCTACAGTGGATTTCTCTTTCTCAAAGAGCATATGTCTATATCAACACCATACAAATCTTAGTCTAGTCGCTTTTTAAGCGTCTAACCTGAGTTCCTCTATTTGCATGCCTCCAATGCGTCAAAGAGGATCTCGCATCTACTAATTACAAGCTACATGGATGGTGGGGTAACCATGCATAGTCCTCTCAATGGACCTCATCTTTGCTTCCACTAAGGCGATATATCTTTGTTTCAACCAACTTATCCATTTAGACAAGTACTTAAGGACACAATATCTCATCTCTACTCGCTATTCAAGCGCTATAGGCGATCGTTCGTGTGAGTGAGCCGATCTAAACCTGTTGACATATCTTGTGTGTGTATTAAAAAACAATATGATAAAGACAAGAATTGAATCATATTGTATTAATATCCCATAGGAAATGTTACATCTCAATGTCATTTGAAACACAAATTACATTTACAGTCTACGCAATCCTAAATTCCTAACATGAGCTTCAAAGACATCTTTTGCTATAGGCTTCGTTAAGAAATCAACAACCATGCGACTCGTAGAAAGGTGTTTCAGAATCACTTCCTTTTGCGCTATCAAGTCTCTAATGTAGTGATATCTGACATCTATGTGCTTGGTTCTTCTATGATACTTTGAATCCTTAGCATATACAAGAACTGTCATGCTATCGTAGAATATCATTACCGGATCTGAAGTATCTGTGCCAATGTCTAAATGCTTAAGGAATCTCCATAACCAAACAGCTTCTTGATTTGTTGTTGACCAAGCTATGTATTTCACCTTCATGGTAGATAAGGCTATAGAAGGATGTTTCTTACTACTCCATGTAATGGCGCCATTGTTGACTAGAAAGACATACCCAGTAGTTCATTTGTGCTCATCTAGGTCACTGCCCCAATTGGCATCACTGTAACCTCTTAACTGTATATCTGATCCATGATAGCACAACACATAGTCTACAGTTCCCTTGAGATATCGCATAATCCTCTTGATTGCTTTCTAGTGAGCCAGTCTGGGGTTAGATTAGAATCTACTCGCTAAGCCAACTGCATAGTATATGTCAGGCTGAGTACACATCATTATGTACATCAGACTATCCACAACATTAGCATAAGGGACACGGGCCATCTTTTCCTTTTCTCTTTGAGTTTTAGGACAAAACTCTTTGGACAAGTTCTTATTTCTTGCAACAGGGGTGTCAATGGGTTTACATCCATTCATTAGGAAGCGTTCGAGAACTTTCTTTATGTAAGTTTGTTGGGACAAACACAAAAGTCTATTTGAGCGATCTCTGTAGATCTTAACTCCTAGAATGTATTATGCCTCACCCATATCTTTCATCTCAAAATTGAAGAATAACCACTCTTTTGTGGCGAGTATCAATCATTTATCATTTCCAGCTAGTAATATGTAGTCAACATACAATGACTACATAACGAAACTCTTATTAGACCTTTTGATATAGACACAATGGTCCTCTGTGATCATCGTAAACCCATTCGAGAGAATGATTGCTTTAGGCCATTTGAGGTACCATTGTCTAGATGATTGCTTTAGGTCATATATAGATCATTTGAGCTTACACACTTTGCACTCTTGACCTTTGACCATAACACCCGTTGGTTGATCCATATAGATGTCATCATCTAGTTCTTCATTGAGAAATGTTGTCTTAACATCCATCTGGTAGAGTTCTAAATCCATGTTTGTTACATAGCTAGAATCAGGTGAATTAAAGCAAACCTCACCACTAGTGAAAACGTTTCCTTATAGTTTATACCCTCCTGTTGGGTATATCCTTTCGCCACTAATTGAGCTTTGTACTTATCTATTGATCCATCCGACTTGCATTTAACCTTAAGAACCTATTTGTTCCCAATAGCCTAACGCCCTATCGGTAGATCAACCAAATCGTAGACTTAGTTAATCTTCATAGACTCAATCTCATCATTAAGTGCTTTCATCCACTTATCTTTAGTAGAAGATGAGAAAGCCTTATGAATTTTCCAATGCTCGTCATCATTATGCAGAGCTACCATAAAAGTTTCACATTTAATCTCAAAACGACGACAGGGAATACTTTCACGTGTGCTTCTACGCGGCTGAGGTTGTTGTGATTGATTGAAAAGTACTGTGCTCCCACTCGAATTCAAGTCCTTTTTATAATTTGTAGGAGCTTGAAGAATTTCTTCCTCATTCTCAACTAAATTCCTTAGAGCACTTTCCTCTTGTTCCACAGTCTCATGAAGTTCTAAACTCCTCTCAATCTCACCCTTACTTGGAAACTCATCTTCAATGAAATTTACATCTCGTGACTCAATCTTAGTTACACTTCCATCAGATTGTTCACCTATTAACACATATCCTTTATAGTGTTCTAAGTACCTTATAAAGATATAATTCTTCCCTCTAGGGCCTAACTTCCCATACTTATGAGAAAGATTGTGAACAAAACTCGTTCAACCCCATGGCCGCAAGTTACTCAAATGGGGTTTCTCGCCGGTCCATAATTCATATGAGGTGGAAGTTATTGATTTGGAGGGCACTCGGTTAAGAATGTAGGTAGTAATCAAAAGTGCATCCCCCAAAAAGAAATTGGTAGGTTTTCTTATGCCATCATTGACCTAATCATCTTAAGTAGTGTTCAATTTCTGCTTTCCACCATGCCATTTTGCTGTGGTGTACTCGTCATCGTCAACTGTCTTTTGATTCATTTTTCATCACAGAGCCTTTTAAACTGCTCAAAGAGATATTCTCGTTCTGGGCTAGTTCTTAGAGTTTTTAAACTCTTGTTTAACTGATTCTCAACCATTCTTAGATATCGCCTAAAGTACTTTAATTCTTCAGACTTATGAGAGATTAAGTAGACATGATCGTAACGTGAAAAATCATCTATAAATGTGATGAAGTAGACACCTTCTTGTCTTGCCCTCGCACTCATTGGACCACAGATGTCTGAGTGGACTAATTGCAATGAAAAAGATGCCTTAGTGGCTTTTCCAAATAGTTTTCTCTTAGTTTTTTCTATTAGACAATATTCACATGTGGGCAAGATGACTTTAGCGAGATTGTCTATCAAGCCTTCTCTAGCTAGTTGAGCTATTCTATCTTGCCCTATATAGCTAAGCCTAGCATGCCATTTATATGAATCCAAATTATCAGATGCAGAAAGAAAAACAATAAACTCATTCATATTTGAATAATCCAAATCCAATATCATAAAACCGTCTTGTAGAAAAGCATTATGATAAAACACATGGCCCAAATAAAAGGAAACATAATTGTTTTCAAATACAATCCGAAAACTAAGTCTTAATAGAGTAACTACAGAAAGTAAGTTTCGTCGGATCTCGGGAGCGTATAACACATTGTGGAGGAAAAGAGTGCGGCTACCCCTCAAGTCCAGCTTGTAGGTACCAAGTCCTAATACCTCCATGCTACCTCCATTCCCCATCTTGATATCACAGCTCCCAGCTAAAATCTGGCGATACTCTACAAATCTGACTCTGTCTTGCGCTGTGTGTTCAGTCGCTTTTGAATCAACAGTCCACACAGGATAGAAGTGAGCAATCATCACATGGCTAGTTACAAAAACAATGCGAGAAAAGTTAGAGTATACATTCTTCGGCTCAGTGCAGTCATGAGCGAAGTGGCTATTTTTTCCGCAATTGAAGCACTCTAATTTTGACTTATTCTTCCCGCATTTGCCCTTCTTGCTACGCTGAGAAGTTCTTGACATCTTCTTAATTGTCCAGCAGCTACCCCATTCTTGGACTTCTTGCGCTTAGGCCTTAATGTCTTGTGCAAACCAGAATTAGCCATATAGGCCATATGATTGGGCTTAGCAGCCTCTAGGCGCTCAGTCTCCAATTCCAAGTGACGCGAGACATCATTAAAGTCTTTGATATTCTAATTTTGAGTCAAGTTCTGACTCATATTCTCCTAAGAATTCTGTAGTGATCTTATCACTACTTGGACTTGTTGTTCATCAGTCAGATTGTTTCCTATCGACTTAAGTTCGTAGATCATGGTCGACATAGCCCTAAAATGTTGCTTCATCGTGTGGTCAGAGCGCATCTTATATGAGTTAAACCCCATGGTTAATCCACGCAACCAAATGGCTGAAGTTCCCCCAAACTTTAGTTTCAAAGCCTCCTACTGTGCATGCTGCTTAACATTATTATGCACGCGCACTGACTTTTCTTAGCCTATTGAGTATAGGCTAGTTAATCTATCTTGTATTGTTCTGAATTCCCTTTTTTGAGCGCAGTAAGGGAGTGAGATAAGGCCTCCAAGGCCTCTTGCTTATCTAAGACATATTGGATCTTGTGCTACCAAATGTCGTAGTTCTCCCCATCTATTCTCTTGGATGTATTTCATTACAATAGGCAAAGAAGGGATATTACACATACACCTAAGAAATTTGCCACGTCCATCCAAACTAGAAAAAGAATAATTTAGAGTCGCAAGATTGAAAAATCGCTTGGCTTCAGAATCATCTCTTGCGCCACAATATTCAATTATTAAATTTCTAACCTAATTTCTGTGCAAATTTAAAAAATAAATATGAAAAAATTTATCATCATAAATCTCAACCATACTCCCACTATCTTAAGTAGTCATCTAGACCTAGTCACATGTAAATACATAGTCTACTAAAATCACAGTAACCTTTTGGGCCAGTCTACACGCACAGCTGCTCAGATTACAACAACCTATTAAGCCAGTCTACAAGGATAGCTACTCAGACTACAATGACCTGTTCGGCTAGTCTACAAAGATGGTTCTTTTAAGACCATTACCGTCCATTTTTCTTGTTCCATTAGTGCATTTACGGTTCTGACTGGGGCCACCACAGTTTTTTGGTTATACAATACATTTACAGTTCTTACTGGGGCCATCGTAGTCTTTTGGCTATATAGTGCATTTACAGTTTTTACTGGGTTCACTGCAATTCTTTCAGCCTATCATTCATACTGACAATTCTAACTAAGACTACTTGGTGAGAATTTTCTATTTTATTACTGTAAAAAAAATGAAGACTAATGTCTAAACATTCAATCCTAACATTCATAGATGATAAAATAATCGTATATCCACATGTTCTTTTCACATATACATGTAATCACATTTAATCTAAAATATTAAATGAAAGATCACATGTAATATAGCATTATGAAATTCAAAAAAATAGCATAAATATAACGATATATTCACATGTAATCACATTTAATCTAAAACAATAAATAAAAGATCACATGTAATATAACAATATATTTAAGCATATATTAAATCATGAAAAAAAAATGCTATTTTATAATACAAAATAAATGTATAATAAATACATTTAAAACCCCCACCTAAACCAAAGGTAAGTCGCAACTCAGTGGTGCGCGCTGTCCTCGTTTGACCTGTTGGGTTCGAGTCCCAAGGGTGCCACTTTCATCCCCTTCTATTTTAAGTTTGTGTTACAAAAAAAAAATGAGCTCAAACAGTGTTAGGCTGAGAAAATGGCCTAGACTACTTTCTTTTTTTTTTTTTTATTTGGACTTAGGCTGGGCATTTCGGCCCAGCACTTGTTTCAAGAAAAAAAATGAAGCCGTGAAACCCAGGCCTAGTGGAAAAAATAGATGACCTAAGGTCATCTTCTACCTCTAGCTTGGGCACTATTCAAGTCAAGTTGCCAGATTTTTCTAAAAATTTTTAAGTAGCTTGTGATGCTTCGCATGTGAGAATCGGAGGTGTGTTAAGTCAGAAAGGCCATCCCATTGCTTTTTACAGTGAGAAGCTTAACGACACTTGCCAAGGCTACTCGGTTTATGATATGGAATTTTATGCTTTAATACAAACTCTTAAGCATTGGCGACCATATTTAATCCATAGAGAATTTATTCTTTATACAGACCATGATTCTATGAAGCACTTAAATTCTCAAAGCAAGCTGAATGCACGACATGCCCGTTGGATGGACTATTTGCAGCAATTTGAATTTGTTATTAAGCATAAGTCAGGGACTGAGAATAAGGTGGCTGACACCTTAAGCAAGAGACCTCATTTGTTTACATATATCTTCCACTAATGTTGCAGGATTCGATAGTCTAAAAACAGAGTATGCCAACGATGAAGATTTTGGCAATGTATGGAGTGATCTCTCCAATCATGACCGACATCTGGTAGTGATTATATGTTGCGTGAGGGATTTTTATTCTTCAAGTCATGCCTATGCGTTCCGCGTGGGTCCTTTCGAGAGTTTTTCATTTCGAAACTCCACGGCGGGGGTTTAGCTGGGCATTTTGGGTATGATAAGACTTATGCTATTGTGGCTGATCGGTTTTATTGGCCTCGAATGCAGAGGGATGTACACACAGTGGTTGATCGATGTCGAATATGCCAACTCAATAAAGGAACCAAGCATTAGGCAGGACTCTATACGCCATTTCCCATCCCAGACAAACCATGGCAGCATATTAGTATGGACTTTGTTCTTGGGTTGCCAAAAACTTTTCGGCAACACGATTCAATTATGGTGGTGGTAGATCGCTTTTCCAAGATGTCCCATTTTATTCCATGCCACAAAACATATGACGCATCCAAAGTTGCAGTAATATTTCTGCAAGAGGTCGTCCGTTTGCATGGTATTCTAGTTTCCATTGTGTCTGATAGAGACATCAAATTTGTAAGTTATTTTTGGAAGACCTTGTGGACGAAAATGGGGACAAAGCTGATGTTTTCAAGTGCATTTCATCCCCAAACTGATGGCCAAACAGAGGTAACCAACAAGAGTTTGGGAAATTTATTACTCTGCCTTGTCGTGGATCATGTTACCAGCTGGGATATGGTACTTCCTCATGTCGAGTTTGCCTTTAATAATTCTGTTAACAGATCAACAGGTTGTGCTCCATTCAAAGTGGTTTATGGGTTTCGACCAAGCACTCCACTTGATATCAACTCAATATCGTTGCCACTCAGGCCAAGCGAGGTTGCCCTGGATTTTTCTAGCTATATGCGAAATGTTCACAAAAAATGCAAACGGCGCCTTACCTTCCATACAACTTCTTATGCAGCTTCAGCAAACTCAAAACGTAAGGATCGGCAATTTAACGAAGGTGATATGGTTCTTGTTCGTTTGAGACCGGAGCGTTTTCCTTCAGGGAGTTTTACCAAGCTTCATGTGCGCCGAGCGAGTCCTTTTAAACTAACCAAGAAATTGGGAACTAATGCATATGTTATTGATTTACCCTCTGATTTTGGAATTAGCCATGTGTTTAACATAGAAGACCTTACTGTGTTCAAAGGTGATGTCAATGAATCTTCTGCACTACCAGTTCCAGAGGTAACACCAGTTCTGCGAGTTCCAAAGAATACAACGACACAAGATGAGATTGCTACCATTCTTGACCATCAATTTGTGTCAACTCGTCGGGGAGGATATTACAAGTTTTTAGTCCAGTGGAAGAATCGTCCGAATTCGGACTCTGTTTGGTTGCAAGCTTCTGAACTCAAGCATTTACATCCACATCTATTTGCTGCTTACATTCAGCAAAACTTGCCAGAGTCAAGTTCTTGAGGAGAGCCGACAATTGATGCAAATCAGGAGGGAAATATTGATGCGGATATTGATGCAGAGGCAAATCCGGAAGGGGATAATTTAAATCAGTAATCAACGGAGCTGATGTAGTTATTCTGATATGCAGAGGAGTTTTAGAAGTTTACATTTTTAGAAGTCTAATTATTCGGTTTCTGTTTTGGATCAATTCTGTTTATTTCTTTCCGAGTTTACTGCTTTCCTAGTTTACTTTTCCTAGTTTTCTACTTTCCTAGTTGGAGTTGGAGATTGTAATATTGGTTTGATACTTAAGGAAAGAATGAAAATAATGGAGGCAATTGTTGTTGCCCATTTGAGGTTTTCGAATTTTTGTTGGTGTGATTCCAATGCTGTAGAGCGATTATGCATTAGCCCAACTCTTGGGTTTGATGAGAGGTTGAACCAGGAGATTAGGCACCAATATAGCAATTAAAAATAAATATCATCATTATTTGTTTTAAAATGAGATATTTTAATATTTCTTTAGATTACACTTAATAATCAGATCATTAAAATAAATGGAGTCTTACCTACAAGTAGCGTAGAAATAGAATCCTTTCATCAAGTTTTACACAGTCAAAATTGACACTGTTTTTTCAAGTGTATAAAAGTTACAATATACGCCATCCATCATGATCTGACCGGTAAAATTATGCCACATCATGTACTTTTACATTTTTTTTTATCAATCTTACAACGAAATTCATTAATAAGTCCATGATAATTAGATGTCATAATGTTTCAATTTAATATTTTATGGTGTCATGTTACAAAATGTATGTTAATCAGAAGATGAAAGGTATATTTCTTGTTATCAGTGTTTGGGCTTAGTTTATCATCCGTAAATCATTTAGCAATGCATGCGCATATCAAAGCAACGTGAAATCAACTTTCAAGGCCACATGATATTAGATTGTAGTGCCACATAAAAAAAAAAAAAAAAAAAAAAAAAAAAAAAAANACGCTCACATGTAGGCCGTGCATAAAGGGCTGGAACCCGATTTGTCCGAGACGCTCGATTTATCCAACCTAAACAAAGACGGGTTCATCGAGTCAAAATTTAACACCGGGTTTTAAACAAAGCAATCCGTCGAAACCAAACAACACTAGTAAAAGTTGAATTTTAACGGAGTTACATACAAAAGGGCATACAGATCTGAGAAAAAGAAAAAAGCTGAATTTTTTAACAACAATTTCTCTATTTCAATAGAAATTTTGACTCGCATCATACTATAGTGAAAGGATTTCTATAATGAAAGAGATGAAATCCTACAAACCCACCTACAGTATAAAAAAAAAAAAAAAAATCCCTTCGCAACAAACATTGCTGCTACAACTAGAAAAATCCTTCCAGCAACCCACTTCACTACAACCCTGAGTTATGACCAAGAAATTCCTTTAACCCACTTCGGCACTATTGAAGAAGCTCTAGACTAGAGTTGAAAAAAATTAAAAAAAAGGGTGCAAATATTCGGTCGACTGAAATCCTTAAGGGGCAGTTTGAAGATATAAAAATGGTGAAACTTTTGTAGAAATGAATAGCAAAGCAAAGTGAGATGGATATTTTTTCACATCTTACGAAAATTGCAACTTTTTCTTTGCGCATCTTCTTTTTTTGAAGCCTCGTTGCTCTCCGCGAAGCCGAGCCCCAGGAAGGCGTGCTTGACTCGGTCATCCTCGATCTTGAGGACGAAGTAGTGTGACGAGTTGAGGACACTCTCGACAGTGCTCTCGCAGTCGGATCTCGCAACAGGCCTTGCAGGAAATGATCCGAAGGCAACCAGACCAGATCTTGTAGATGGCCACCTCCCAGACCACTAAAAGGGTCTGCTCCAAGGTGGCCTCATCGTCCTCCTCTTGTAGCTAGTTAAACGACATAGTTCTAATGTGGGTGATTTTCACTTTTGGGGGAAGAATGAAGGATGAGAAAGGAAAAGAGATTCGGGGGCAGAAGGTGAGAAGGAAGAAGGTATATCAGAGAAATAGAGAGACACGTGTGTTTGTTACATTTAGGAAGGTTTTATATTTGAAAACCGTCCCGAACCGACTTATTCGAGTTGGGTCAGGTCGAGTTCGCGCCTCCTTGTTGTTGAGGCAGGTTGGTCCGGGCCCGAATTCGTGTTTTTTTTATTGGGTTGCAGGCCTACCCATGTGAGCAAACCCCCTTCTAAGCAGTTCATGCCTTGTAATGCATGGCTTTAACGTGTAAGGCCATGCGTTAGTTGGCTTTAACGTGTAACGCATGGCTTTAATGCCACGCTGATTGCAGAGTAAAAGCTAGCCTTTAAGGCCAGCCGTGCAGGGTGGGCTATATATATAGTCCCCTCAATTGATTTTTGGCAGTATTCTAAATAGTGAAATCTCTCTCCTTTTGTTCTCTCTTGAAATAATATTTAGACTGTAGATGTGTTGAGTGTTATTCTAGTCTATACTATGTAGTATACTTCATCACTAAGAAGAGACGTTTGAGGTTTGCTAAACTAAATAAACTTATAGAACAACTCAATAAGCTGTGCTTGAGGCATTTTCGCTGCGTAACAGTAAGGGTGCGAAAACCTCGGGAATCAAGCAGACTTTAGGTAAGTCAGGTTTCCAAGTCAATGAAAAACAACAAAGAAAATGGTATCAGAATTTTCTCCGGAATGCACTCGTGGAGGGGGACTTTGACTAGCGTCAAACAATCTTTGCCTTTACTGTTCCTACGAGTTTTATCTTTCCAGCCATCCGAGTTGACAATGATGGCTATCTGGAACCAGTATCCGGTAGAAGTTGGAAGTGGCTAAAAAGACGTATAGCTTCCAAATTTTTCTTTTGATTTTTTCTTGGCAAGGAAAGAGGCCAATGGAAGCAACTCCTTAACCATTAAATACTACGTACTATTTCTCATCTCTTATTTGAGTCGGAAAATTGTTAAGAATGGCATGTTGTCATGGAGATCCAGTTCTGCATAACATGGCTTAAAAGGTCTTGGGAGTCTTATTCATTATCATCAAGTTGTTTGTAGTTCTCTTCTTTAGTCTTCGGTGAAGTTGAAATTTCTAGAGGTTATAGGTTTGGAAGTTTCATCTAACATAAAATTCTCATTTCATCTTAACTCATCATTACACATTTTTTAAATTTTCATACAAAATATAATAAACAATTCAACTTTTTCAAATCTCAATTCAACTTTTTTAAATCCGAAAATAATAATAATATTAAAACATAATATTTTAAACTTTCAAACAAAACAAAATTCTCATCTCACCCCCCAAACTTATCATTGTAGACATAAAATAAAGCAAAGCTGGTGGGCTATTTTCATGGGTAGATGAGATCGCAAGTCACATGGTCAAGATAGAACCTCCAAAATACGCAGGGCAGATTAATCAAAATGAAAGTATCCTCTACGTAGCATTGACTTTCATTTCTTCAAGTATCAAGTTTGGTTTGAACATTTGATACCCAAATCCCAATTTACGGCTCAAAGTTTGATTGCCCCCGCCCCCTATTACTTTTCTTTTTTAATGAGTGAACAGTGAGTGATGTTGCACATGTTTTCTTTTCTAGCACGGCGTACACGTACTGCTTTGTCCTTCTCATTTACGAAACACGAACCGTAATTTACTCGTAAATCAAATTAGAAAAGCTTGCGTCGACTCGAATTGGGCCTACCAATAGGGCCATTTCGAAGGAGAAAACGACCCTTTTTTTAATGTGGGGTGGACTAAGTGATACCACCCACGAACATATGTTCACATCGGAATCCTTGTTAGAGGTCATTAGAAAAGGTCGGTTGACTTTAGAACTACCAAAGGGGAACGGCTGCAATTCAACTTCCTGTATCATGCCTTGGTGTCCATTTGAGCAAAGCAAACTAACCCAACTTCTTCTTCTTCTCTCTCGGTAATAGTTCTTGGTTCCTTAAATTATCTAGCTTCTCTGGAAAAGTTCTTTGCAGCCATGGCTGCGAAGAGAAATCCAGGGCTCATGTTTTCTCTACTGTTCCTCTCCTTATCTGTCAACAACCATCTCTCACTTGGAGCTGACACTATATCTGCAAACCAATCACTCTCTGGGGACCAAACCATTGTCTCTGGTGGTGGGTCCTTCGTGCTGGGTTTCTTCACACCAGGTAACTCTTCGGGCTCGAAATACTATATAGGCATTTGGTATAGCAAAGTTAAAGTCTCTACCCAAACCATTGTTTGGGTGGCAAACAGAGACAAACCGGTCTCTGATAAAAGTTCTTCTGTATTAAGAATCTCAGGTGGTAATTTGGTTCTCTTCAATGAATCCCAAATCCCAGTCTGGTCCACAAATTTGAGCTCCACCACTTCAAGTGCTGTAGCAGCTGTTCTTCGAGATGAAGGAAATCTTGTTCTTAGAGATGGGTCTTCTAATTTATCAGAACCTTTATGGCAAAGTTTTGATCACCCAACTGATACATTGCTTCCTGGTGGTAAGATTGGATTGAACAAAATTACAAAGGAAAATCAACGTCTCATATCATGGAAGAATTCAGAGGATCCTGCACCAGGACTCTTCTCTTTTGAGCTCGACGCAAACATCAGTTCGTATATTATTCTCTGGAATAGATCCATCCAGTACTGGACTAGTGGACCTTGGGATGGGAATATTTTTAGCTTACTTCCTGAAGTGAGGTCCAATAATATCTACAACTTGAGTTATATTGACGACACGAATCAGAGTTATTTCACCTATTATGTTTACAATCCTTCCATCCTAACTCGACTCGTAATTGATGTTTCTGGGCAGATAAAGCAATCCTCATGGGTACTAAATACCAATCAGTGGTTTGTGTTTTTGACACGGCCGAAAACGCAATGCGAGGTTTATGCTTTTTGCGGGGCCTTCGTCAGCTGCGATCAGATATCCCAGCCTTTTTGCAAGTGTTTGAAAGGGTTTGGTTACAAATCGCCCAAGGACTGGAATTTGTCGGATTATTCTGGTGGTTGCGTGAGGAAAACCCCCTTACAGTGTGAGAATACCAGTCCTGCTAATGGACAGAAGGACAAGTTCTTGACAATGCCCAACATGAATTTGCCTGTACAAGCACAATTTTTTGGGGTTGGAACTGTAGCAGAATGTGAATCATCCTGTTTGAATAACTGCTCTTGCACTGCTTATTCTTATGACGCCAATAATTGTTCAATCTGGATTGGGGAGCTCTTCAATCTGAAGCAACTCACAGAAGATGAGATTGGTGCAAGAACTCTATATCTCAGACTGGCAGCTTCAGAGTTTTCAAGCCACGAAAATAATAAGGGAGTTGTTGGTGCTGTTGTGGGTTCAGTTGCAGGGGTAGCACTTTTACTCGGCCTTATTGTGTTTGTAATCCTTAGGCGAAGGAAGAGAGCTGTTGGAACATCAAAATCAGTAGAGGGTTCGTTGATGGCATTTGAGTACAGGGACTTGCGAAACGCGACCAAAGATTTCTCGGACAAATTAGGGGGAGGAGGTTTTGGTTCTGTTTTCAGAGGCACGTTACCTGATTCAACAGCCATAGCAGTCAAGAAACTTGAAAGCATCAGCCAAGGAGAGAAGCAATTCCGCACAGAAGTCAGCACAATTGGGACAATCCAGCATGTAAATCTGGTTCGGCTTCGTGGATTCTGCTCGGACGGTTCTAGAAAGTTGTTGGTGTATGATTACATGCCGAATGGGTCTTTAGAATCTCAACTTTTCCACGAAAAGAATCCCAATCAGGTTTTGGACTGGAAAACAAGATACCAGATTGCTCTGGGAACAGCGAGGGGTTTAGTTTATCTGCACGAGAAATGCAGAGAGTGCATCATACACTGTGACATAAAACCCGAAAACATTCTTCTAGATGAGGAGTTTTGTCCAAAAGTTGCAGACTTTGGCCTGGCAAAGCTTGTGGGGCGGGAGTTCAGCCGAGTCCTGACAACCATTAGAGGCACAAGAGGTTATCTTGCTCCGGAGTGGATTTCAGGGGTGGCCATTACGGCCAAGGCTGATGTTTACAGCTACGGAATGATGCTTTTCGAATTTGTCTCGGGAAGGAGAAACTCTGAGCCATCTGCAGATGGCAAAACTAGATTCTTCCCAACTTGGGCTGCAAGCATTATGAAAGAAGGGGGCGATGTCCTTGGCCTTTTAGACCCCAGGTTGGAGGAAAATGCTGATGTGGAAGAGCTCACAAGAGTTTGCAGAATTGCTTGTTGGTGCATCC
The DNA here is from genome assembly GCA_003123785.1 of Pterocarya stenoptera. NCBI lineage: Eukaryota > Viridiplantae > Streptophyta > Magnoliopsida > Fagales > Juglandaceae > Pterocarya > Pterocarya stenoptera. The sequence goes on from QEOT01005391.1 coordinate 58,956, forward strand.
AAGATGATGAAGCTAATAGGCCGCCAATGAGTCAGGTAGTTCAAATTCTGGAGGGAGTTTTAGAAGTGAATCCGGCCCCAATTCCAAGATCTCTTCAAGTGGTTGATGACGACCGGGAGAACATAATTTTCTTCACCGAGTCATCCTCGAACCAAAGTTCACAGGCACGAAGCAACACCTCAGCCGCTTCCTCCCAGTCGAAGAGTGATGGCCAGCAACAAGTTCGGAGACCCGAAGAGCAGGTGAGTGAGAACGTTTGAGCTCTTATGTGTTTGGGTAATGATTGATATATTTTGTATAAGAGTTTAAATAAATAGTAATGATAAGTTGAGATGAGTTGAGAGATTTCTTATTTTTTATTTATTTTTTGATGCGGCTTAAGTATGGATGATGTGCTCACGGCAAGCAAAAGAAAAATTAATTTTCAGCCCTGTTCTTAGAATCCTCGACTAAAAACTTATGTCTCCACCCATAATTCTAGGTACAGTTTTTGACGATTTACTATGTTCTCTTGTTTTCATTTATATATATATATATATATTTCAGGTGTTTCTAATGTTCATCAATAGATTTTGAGAATATGAGAATATCATCAATATAAACAATAGAGAAATGAGTGAATGAATTAAAAATATCATTCATGATATTTTGAAATTCACTCGGAGTATTTTTGAGATCAAAGGGTATAACATTCCATTCAAAACGATCAAAAGGAGTGGCAAAAGAATGATTTATATATATATATATATATTTAAAAAAAAAAAAAAAAACCATTCTAAAGAGGCTTGTGATATTTGCACAGGCTGTTGGGATTGAACCAGCGAAGCAATTACTCCCCAATTCTTGAAACAGAAAAAAAAGCCCCATATAATACAAATCATCCTCAGTGGTAAATCTGTCTGTAATTGATCATATAATAAGTCAGTCAAGTTCATCCTGGTCATATTTTAAGGGGACGCATCACCTTTATCAAATATGAAACGGCATTTTTAAAGAGAAATGGTCGCTATATCACCTTCACAAAATTCAAACTTACAATGAAATCGCTGAGTTTACAGAAAAGGAAGGTACATTGGATAGTACAAGAACAATTACAACATAGATCTTACCAAAGGATTTTTGTTTTTGATAGGTTCATAGATCTACCAAGGATTTGTCAATGGTATCGTTTATTTACATCAAAATTCAGAAACGGATAACCCTACTAAATTGAACTATAATGTGAAAATCAACAGCTGCATGAAGTCATCTGGCTATACAAAATTGAATCGAACAAGGCTTCAGCTTTTCGACTACAACAAAAACTAACATACAATGGTTAGGCCGCCCAGACAGTAGTATCTCATCTTTTTCCTATCCACTTTACAAATATATCGCCAGTGTAAGTGAACCCAATTCTGAAACAGTAATGGTAAGAAAAATGTCCTCATTGGAAGATATGGCATAAAAAACCAACTTAACTTTTCCGGGAAAGAAAGAACTCATAATCTGGCTGCCGGTTGAATGCCATTACATTATTTTTGTAAACACACCCTCTGGAAAAAAGTAGTGCATTTTCCTCCAGTTTTTTGAGTCTTTCTTTAAGGATTTCAGAACCATCGAAAGGTGTTGACTCTTTCAAAGAAGTTTCAACTGGTATTTTTTGATTGAACCAGCATTCACCCTGAAAATAAAAGCTTGTCAGGCATATAAGACACCATTTACAAGCATAGCATTTTGCTGAAAGAAACAAAATAAGCGCCTCTACTAGTTGTGAAGACAAGCTCTAAAAAATTTACATTCTTCATGGGAGCGCAAAATATTTTCAACAGATATGATCAACTGGGTGAAGCTACCAACTTCTATATACAAACGTTAAATGCTGACAACAAACGAACCTAGATGAAAGAGGAAAATATGACAGACTTTAGAGCAGATACAGAATAAAAATGGCTCTGAGCACAATAAGCAAATACATACATATGCCAATTATGATGGCATACCAATTAATGAAGTTGGTTAGATTCGGATCCCAAGTTTTGAATAGTCATAGTTAAAACAACTTCTTTTCGTTGTCGCATGAACCTAACCATCAATGATCTTGATGCAGGACAAAAGCCCCAGCACCAAATTAGTTTATGATGGCAGGCCATAGTAGGGTTTTGGGAAAGCCAGCAGCGCCATTAAGATTGTTTCTATGGACCTTCACTATTATGCCATGTGGCCTAGCTTATTAGGTAAGGTCTGCTTGAAAAAGGGAGGAAGCATACTGAGGAGTGTATAATCCATTGCTTATTGATCGTGGGAGGTGATATGGGAGTTGCGTGCAAATGGAATTGCTGTAAATTTTGGGCATGATAAGACCATTGCCATGGTGTGAGATTGTTTCTATAGACCTTCACCAATATGCTATGTAGCCAAAGTTATTAGGCAATGAATTTTCTACTTATCTGCTTACAAAAGGGAGGAAGCCTAATGACCATAATCCATTACTTACTGCTCATGGACCATGATATCCTGCGTAATTCCATTCCTATATAAGTTGATAACATTATAAATAGGGAAGAAACATAAACCAAGTAAGGCAATGGAAAGAACGACAAAAAACAGCCACAAAAGTAGAAAAAAAGAAAGAAAGAAGCAAAGCAATATTAATGCCAAAACTAACAGAAGGGCTAGCAGTCAGATTCATTCTTATAGTTCTGGTTATTTCGTCAATGGCATTATTAACAAAAACCTTTGCTTCCTAGATTTAAAAGAGTGAAATATTCCACCTGCATTCTGCATGACTAACATGCAAATCCCACCCTGGAAAAGTCAATCTTTTCACTCTCAAAGCACGAGAAAGTAATTGAAAGCTAGAAACTATGTATATAAAATTTCATTTTTCAGTTGATTCATCTAAAAAATAACTTCACAGAGATCACAAACATCCAAGTTTAAACCTATCCTACAAGTCACACAAATGTGTGGCTTCATGCAAAAATGAAACAGACCACTAATTTTGATGCGAACAGAATGAATAAAATGTAATTAGCCTGGAAAAGCTTCCACATAGCCTTTAAAGGTCTCATTAGCTTTTTACTATGTCACATTATTGTACCCACCTCTCTTTGCATGGAACCAAGCCCATTGGCCATGTTCACTTATGCAGTACCTTTTTTTCAATTATCATGTACCCTATCATGCCCATAAACAAAAAATGAGCTGAAGAAAAGTCAAATGCTTTCTCCTGTGACTCATAGTCAAGAATAAAAAAAACCCAGTAGAAGTTTGAACATCAATCCTGTCAACTAGTTCTTTCTCCATAAATTCTAGTAAAAAAACACTGTAAGAATCATCTTCACCAACACCTACTAACATAAAATCTTTCAAAGCATAAAAGCTGAATCCCAACAAAAAGGTTTTGGAGAAATTATCATATCTACTAGTTGATATACTTCACATTATTCACACCAAATTGCCATCCCTTTCTATCATTTAAATCATAAACCAAGAAAGTTAACACAGTGGAACATTCTGGCATGTAAAATAAATGTCAATTCTTTACCTGTGCATTGTAGCTTTGCAATCCTAACACGGGGGAGACAATGCAGAATACGTCTTTATTCAGAGAATCACTCCAAAGGAGTTTGTGGACCAGATGCCCAAGTGAATGGAAAGTCAAAAATGATGCACGGAAGTTCCCTTCTGGAATTCGATATATTGGATACCAGGCCACTGAAAACCTAAAATCATTAAGTTTTGAAATAAGCAAAGATACTCTCCGAAGAAAAAAAAAACTGTATTTAAGATTATAGAGTTACTTTGGTTCTCACCAAGATGCAGGATGTAGTTCGTGCAGCTTCATAAGTTCTAGCTTTGATGGGTCACCATATATTTGATTATTAGAAGATCCAGTGTCAATGAGCTCTACAATTCTGCAATAATTATGAAATTTTCACTTAATGCAGAATTAACCCATGACAGCATCACGAGTCTTCAGAATATATTCTTGCATAATTTCTGAAGCCAATAACTAGATTGCAGAAAAGCCTCCTATAAGTGTCTTTAAAAGATGAAAAAAATACTGGCAATCACATACTTATCATAAAGAGGCTTTCGATTCTGTGGCTGCTCAGATTCGAAAAATTCAAATACGAGCTCGGCATCAAAGAAGGTAGGCAAACAATCTAAACTCAAACTATCACTTTCCTTGCATAGGGAAAACTTTGATGAACTGACAGGTTCCTCAACTGAGTCACAATTAGCCACTGGTTCTATATTGTCTTCCACTTTCCACTGAACCTCAAAATCTTCTGGATATTGTCTGACAAACGATGTTGCGGGAAAAGATGAGTGAGATTCAAGTTCTCCTCTGCCTTGCATTTCAAGGTTGGCATGCTCTCTATTTTTAACAGAATGCTTGGGGGGATGAGGGAAGCCAAACAACTGGACGACTGAAAGGAAAGGAACAAAATGAGCATGGAAGGACATAGAATCAATATCCACCCCCTTTAGATTTTGAGAATCTTCTGCCTTGACGTCCAACCCATAATTCCCCGGCTTCTCATACCAGTTCCAAACAGCACGTAGTGATACATCAGGTATCTGGTGCTTGCAGAGGAAACAATGGGACAGCTGATTATCTGTGCAAATAACACATTTTTCATATACACATGAAGAATTGATTACTGGAGCAGCAGAATGGACCAGCCTTTCAAATTCAGCAAGTGGATAGCCCATAACATGGTGAATGACTTCCAATTCAAGTTGCATTTGGTAAGCGGCCTTTAAAGCTTCTGCAGATATAGGTGAGCCTATTAAGAACTTCGGTTTTTTATCATTTTTTTGGTGATCTTTAGCATTTACAGTTACAACTTCCTGACCATCTACTTTGGCACTGGAATTTTCTGCAATGCAGGATTCACCAGCAGAACTAGTTTGTTTCAGAAGCTTGGATGTCTTTTTACCAACGGGAATCCACTTCTTTACACTTGGGCTATGTTTAGGTCCATTATGAAATTTCAAGTTTGGGCACATTTTTCTGTCTATAGATGCACGAAAAAACCTACTTGATACATCTTTCATCCTTGGAGCCTTCATGCAATTGTGTGGCTGGAACCCATTTAGCTCACATTGACCTGGCATTACCAAATCTGTTGAGGGAGGCACATTTTGCCTTATGAGAGGGGAAAATGCAGGAGATGAGTTTAAACAGTTGGAACCATAACCTGCAGTGTACTGACTATTGTAACTGGCTCTTTGTGCAGAATTCCCATTTTTGTACTGATACATTTCATAACGAACCTGTGATGATTCTTTTTGAAAGAAAACTGACTTATCATGAAGCCTAAAGAAGTTGCCACCATAGCTTCCCAGTCCTTCCTTTCTACTGTAGTTGTTCTCATGATTGAATGAATTGTATGATTTTGATTCCCCACAGTCAATTTCCATGGTACTTGGTTGACTTAACTGTGAGACATGTTTATAAAATACCCTGTTCAACTTCTGCTGAGAAGCCCATTGTGGAGATTCGACCAATGGTGGCATATTCGTATGCATTAATGACTCTTTGTTGACCATCATTTTAATTCCATGTGCAGATTTCTTGTAGCCTGGAGGTGAAATTAAGGGACCGGGTAACAGTCCTCTACTTGAAAATGAATTACGCTTGACCCAAAGATTCTTCTCTAGCAGACAAACATCCCTCTCTACATAACAAAAATTTGATCTTCTTTTCCAGTTGGGTTGTGCACCCTTTGCATTGTTCTGATTCTTCTGCCGGACTAAGCCGCTATTTTCCCTCCCAACCTGGATAGGGAAATGACTGTTAGTTTTGGGTACAACATCGCACTGAGATGTCAAATTGTTAGATTTAAAATCATTACATGGAGTGATACCATGAACATTCCAGGCACTGTGGCACAGTTCACAGATATTGGTATCTCCATGGTTGTCACCGATACAATTTTTGGCCTTACAAGACATGGAATTCATTATCTCATAAGTATTGCATCGAGATAAATGTCTGGGAGACTGGTTCTCACGATGCTCCGAAAAACAGTTGTTGCTTGGTTCTTCAGGCTCTTGCCTGCTGATTTTTGAGCCCTCACAGCGGTTGCTGAATTCACAGTCATTATGATTCTGCATAGCATCTGGTAAGTAATTGTCGGTACGATTAGAATTTCTGATATTGGAACATTGAGGGAGTTTCTTGCCATTATGAGCATTCTGATTTTCACAAAATTCAGATGTACATGGTGCCGATTGAAGACTAACACCAACAGATGGAGGATCATTCTTCAAGTCTTCATCATACTTAGATGAGGGATTGTTCATCCCCTCCCTGGATAACTGAAAAGAACCAACTTCAGTGTCTAAGTCGCATTTTCTTAATCCTGTGCCATCAAGTGTTATATCAGTGGAACTTTTAGTTGACTTGCCTTTCTTTCTCTTCTTCTTCTTCTTCTTAGAAATTGTAGCAACTATATCCACCACACCATTCATGGTGGCAGGGTTCTCATTTAAAGAACAAGAGGGGCCGTCATGACCGGGCAAATGCATGGCTCCATCAGATCTATACTTTTTTGTACACTTGACATTCGGTAAATCTATATGTCCCAGCTGCTCCAAAATCTCTGACATCTTTATTTCACCCAGAACAGAACCTTGTAGAGAGCATGAAGAGTCAGAACCACTGCCTCCCCTATACTTTTTTCCACTCAATATGTTGAATTAATCCTGAAAGAGCTGTCTCCAGGACATTTATCTAGGCAAGAACTTTCAAGAAGCATTGGTGACTAACTTCAGTATAGGTAACCTAAAGAAACAATTGTACTGGAAAGATAAATGGAAAATAGCATTTAGTTCATACCAAAAGGAACATCAAGTCCAGCAAGAAAGACCAAATTGGTTCAGGGTTAAAAAAAAAAATGAAAGGACAAAAAAAAAAAAAAAAAAAACCAGCAGAGACTTGTATTGTCCCATATATCCTGCAGACAATTTATATATGCCAAAGTTTAATGTCTAAACCAGAAAGCGTGTAAGGAAGTAAACAGAAACTCCCAGTTTGTAAAATGAGCTGCACAATGTTTCTACAATATAATCTTTCGATGGTTAACAAATCATTCCTTTTATCAAATTTTCCTTTCTTTAATCATGCAACATGCTATCCACTGATCCACATTAAAAAACGAGAAGTAAAACTTCAACAAGCAGCATCCCATAGAGCGATCACGCATAACCCATGCACTCTCGAATGTATACTAGCCCATATCTCTCTCTGATTAAACCAAGACAATTTTTCACAACAAAAGAAATTTTGCTGACCTAATTTGATTCAAACCATAGAGTACTACACCACAATAACACACACCCACACACAAGCCTTTAACTCCCTTTTTACATATTCGTTTTACATTCGACAATTACGCAAAAAAAAAAAAAAAAAAAAAAAAAAAAAAAAAAAAAAAAAAAAAAAAAAAAAAAAAAAAAAAAAAAAAAAAAAAAAAAAAAAAAAAAAAAAAAAAAAAAAAA
>QEOT01005391.1:67698-86135 GCA_003123785.1 Pterocarya stenoptera
GCTTCGACTGTTTCTGGAGACAATGAACTCTTAAAAAGATCTAATATGCGTCCTCCAGTACTGAATCCAGTACTAGGTGGTTTTTTTGATTTCTTGGATAAAGGTGGGATGTAACGGGTAGGTTGTTGTGTATATGTGGATGAAGGGGTTGGAAGACTCCCATGGTCATCCACATCCAGTGGAATAGACGAAGAGTCACCACCAACTCCTTAGGTTGTACTGACATTACAACTCATAAAATCTTCTTTCATCTGTTATTGAGTAATAAAGACCACAAAACACAATATAATAAATAATCAAACACTAATAATCAAATATAACAAAATAAATAATCAATTTATTTACTTCCAAACATGGTTTTTTACAATAGTTGTGATAGCATTTTGTCTTCTGCAGATCAACTACTTAAACATGGTAAACTTTCAAACCTTAATTGTCAAGGCATATACAATTAATTTAGATACCATATCTGCAAATAGTCTTCGAGTTATTGCCAAAGAACTTTAGGATTGCCTGATCCTCAAAACCTAATATTAGCTGTTATCCAACCACTTTTCCAAGGTTCCTTTCCTTGGTGACTTCTATCATGCTTGAGTTATACTAAAAGATGAGAGATTCAAGTCAGTTAAAAGTTCTTTGTTTGTTTTGTGTTTAGGCTATGAGCCATCTGTACTTCTATGCATAAGGCATGGCTGTTCAAAAACCTTTTATACTTACATCTGTACTAGGATAAAAATAAAACAAGCACTACGTCAAGGGCCCCCCCGCTTTATCAGTGTACGTAATCATAGCTCTTGTGCAATATTATTACAACATTGGTATTTGTAATACCCATCATATATATATATATATTAATTATTATTTTGGTTAATTTAGAGTAGCTTTATAATTCGTATGGCATAATACAAAGATTTTTGTTGTTATAATTCGTTTCTTAAATCTGTAATTGCCTCTACCAAACAAAGATGATTCTGTTTTCTCTTTTTATTTTTTTAATTTATTATTTGCTAAACATTTAATCACACCATAACGTTATGGTTCTAAATTTTCTACAAAGTTCTGCAGTTTTGGTCACATACGGTATATAGTTAGGTAGCAAGCTTGTGCAACTTTGTCAATTCAAACTTCAATTATCGTGACAAACCAAAAAGTACATAGCCCTTGTTTCACCAACTCTAGACCACGATTCTAAAACACGAGGTTGGGGGGCACGAGAACAAGGAATATTCATAGACAACATTGAAAAAGACATACATAGAAAGCCAAGGGAGATAAGCATAACACACAAAGGGGGGGAAATAAACGGAAAGAAGACCATCCTTTTGAAGGAAAAGTTCCCAACGCAGCTAATGCTGCTACTTGGCACTGACAGTGATAAGCTTTAAGGACAAAGAAAATTCCAAAAGTCTCATGTGGGTAGCCTGAATTCCTAACATGATGTTGGACTGCTAACTAATCTGATTGATAGTAATCATTAACAACTTAACAAGGCAACCGCCAACCATGTGATCGAGTAGAGTGTCCTCACTCTGCTCCCCATTGTCGGAGATAGGGGTGTTCATTCGGGTCGGGTTGTTTCCCGGCCCGTTCCGGAACCCGGGAAACCGGATTCCGGTTCCGGGTTCAGGCCCAGAACAAATCCGGGCCGGAACCTGGGTTGCAAAACCCGGGTTGACCCGGTCCAGGTACCGGGTTATAAACCGGAACCCGGGTTTACAACCCGGAATCTGGTTTTTTTTTTTAAATCAAACACATTCTTTTTCTCAAAAATCTAGACTAAGAAATATGCCCTTGTCATCTTTCCACCTTATAACAAATCCCACCTAAGAAAGAAAAATTTGGGTCACATTTTTGTTTTAAAAAATAGTATATAGACCACATTTTTGTTATTATTACACTTAAATAATTTTAAAAGTGTAAATAATAACATCAGTTACATTATAATTATCAAACTCGTGAACACAAACTAAAAAAGAAAGAAAGAAAGAAGAAGAAGAAGAAGAAGAAGAGGAGAAAAAAAAAAACCGGGTTCCAGATTGTAAACCCGGGTTCCGGATTTACAACCCGGATTCATCCGGGTTCCGGCCCGGGTTTGACCGGGGATAATCCGGTCCTGGTTCTGGCCCGGGTTTGAAACCCGGGTTCCGGTCCGGGTGTACCCGGGTTCCCGGGTTGGAACCCGGATGAACACCCCTAGTCGGAGACTGCCAGATAATTCACAGATTACAAGCCGAAAGCAAGTGAAAGATTCCCACAAGGCATAAGCTCCTCTAGTAAACTTTAATAGAAGTTAAAGGTTGTGCCGACGAGTCAATAGCCCGGGGTTTAACTATCTACTAGGGCTCAAATTTTCTCTCTCCCGATTGTCAAAATAGAAATAAGATTACCCTTTTTCCTTAGCTTATACCCTATCTATCGAGCTGTGTATAAGTGATAGGGCTTGTGCTTGTGTTATTAACACCTTACTTCACTCTAGGGTTGGTCCATGTACGTCCTTAGGTGGCGCAGGCCTCAGGTCTAAGATTGGGCAACCCGTGTAATTTTCACAAAGGGAGCTGCCAAGGACGGCCTCTAATTTTCTTCCCTTTGTATCTAAAAGAAGAAAATGGAGAGACAGAGAAATTCTTACAGAAACCTAAATCCCCTTACAGAAACCCAAATCACTGAACCAAATAAGCAAAGCCAAACCCATAAATCTTCAACAAAACAATTCAAGAACAGCCAAAAAAATCAACATAATTAACAAAAACAGAAGCAATTGATGGAAGAATTCAAGAAAGTCTTACATGCAATTTCGAACGATGTTACAGACCCTAAACCTCTCGGTATTGCTGTGCTGCTGTGCCTGAGTGAGACGAGAGAGAGAGAAAGAGAGAGAGAGAGAGAGAGGCGTAGAGGAGATGACAGAGAGAGAGGTTGAGAGTGGAGGGTCAGCGACTCAGCTTGAGAGCTGCGGCGCAAGGGAGAATGAGAATGGGAGATGAAGTTTTGAGTCCAGAGTCCAGACGAAGTGCTCGTCATTTTGAGTCTAGATAGGGTCTTTTTTTTTTTTTTTTTAACCCGGGTTCCGGGTTTCAAATCCGGGTACTGGGTATAAAACCCGATACCCGGCCCGGGTAGACCCGGATTTAGTCATGCGGGTACCGGCCCCGGATGTAACCCGTAACCGGAACCGTTATCCGTGTTCCGGACCGGGTCGGGAAAAAACCCGGCCCGTATGAACAGTACTATTCCATGTCACTCTAAAAAACAATTAAATTAAATTTATATTCCAAATTAAATTATATAAAATAAATATTTTTAAATAAAATTATTCTACTCAGTATACTTACACTTTATTTATATTTCTAAAAATAATAATAATTATTATTATTATTTTAATCAATCACTTTTCATTTAATAATTCTATCCAAAAACTTACTTGGACTTTTCTAAATTTTATTAAATAAAGAAAAATTACATTTATAGTTATAGAATACGTAATTGTCACATATTTAAAAAATAATAATAATAACATACTCCATTCTTTTAAAAAAAAAATAGATTACACTTGTTCAACGATGATTATATCTAATATTACTCGTACCGTTATCTCGTAAGGCTGGGGCTAAACGACAGCAACTAATTACACTAATTGAACCCAATCTAACTACTGTAACTGATTGCTTTATCTGTTTCAAGCGGCATATCCTCCCAACTTCCTATTAGTATTTACACCCCTGGGTTCAAAGATCGCTTCGGTTGCTACTCAGAACTTGAGGCCTGAAAGGGAGTACGTGCGCTTGGTGATTTTACTCACTTTCCAAATGATTAATGAGGTACAAATTTTGAAAAACATCAACGTTTTATTTATTGAAAGAAAATATTATCATAATAATAACTAGTAATGCTATATATAATTTTAAGATATAAAAATTATGTGTATGTTTTTTCAAAAAAATAGAGCCATTATTAAAAATTATATTTTTTAATATGAGTCTTACAAATATAAAGCCGAACATAAGAGAGAATCACCTCAAGAATGATTGTTTAGCCCCAACTCAGAACCAAATATAAATGCCTGGAGAGCCCCAAAGGTTTCTGCAAGCAGTGATCAATAAGGGAATAAGCTTCTTTTCATTCTCATTGTTGCTATGACTTTTCCCTCCCAATCTCTAGCTATAACTCCAATACCAACCTGATTGCTTGCTTTGTCAATTGCAGCATCCCAGTTTAATTTGATAGCATTTTGAGGAGGAGGCATCCATTTGTTTGATTTGGAAGTAGTAGTATCTAATGAGTATTTCCTCTTTGTCTGTACTGCCTTCGGGTCCTGCAAATATTGTTTTGAGAGCACCACCACACTTTGAGGATGTGATAATATTGAATTAAAAACAAAGGCATTTCTTCTCAACCAGATTCTTCTAGCTACCACAGCAAACTCCTCTAATTGTTCCTGATCAAAAGATTCATAGAAATTTTCCATCAATTCAATAAAGCTCAATTTTCTGAAACTACTCTTCTGTATATGCTTTGAGCATTGACTCCAAAAATCACGAGCAACAATAACTCCACAATGCATGCTCCACAGATTCTTCTTCCTCCATACACAAAGGGCATTTTGGGTGTTCTACAACTTTCTTCTTGCATAAATTGGAGTTTGTAGGAAGAGTATCTAGACATGCTCTCTACATGAAGACTTTGTTGGCATTTGGAATGTTAAGTTTCCAAATAGTGGGCCATACCTTTTTCTTTCTATTACTACTAAATGCTTGCCCTTAGATCATTCCTGGATCTCTTTTTTAGATGGTATGCACTTCGAACTGAGAACTAACCATTGGCTATGGCTTTCAAAATGCTATTGCAACAACTTAGAGGGATTTACAGATTGTGTCAACGTCTGCTTCAAAGAAGATTTCCGCAATCAAATAATGTCTCCATTAATTACTATTTGAGTCAAATAAAGCATTCACTCTAGCATCTGCCTCAATCTTCAAAAAACTTTGAACTCTAAGCTCCGTTTGGATTGAGAAGTGATCTTAACTCATTTCATCTCATCTCACCATTACAACTTTCCCAATTTGAACTTGTTCTCCAATTCCAATTCTCCAGATGGTGCCTTCATCCAACAAATGTCAAGCTACAAGTATACTTCTCCAGATGTATGATGGTTTGTTGCCAATTTTAGCTCGAAAGAAAGAAACATCAGCAAAGTATTTAGACTTCAGCACTTGTGATGCCAAAGAATTAGGACTTTGAATGAGTCTCCAACCTTACTTTGCAAGCATCGAAAAGTTAAAACTTTCCAAATCCTTAAAGCCAAGCCCACCTGCAGAATTTGCCTTCCCCATTTTGCTCCAAGAAACCCAATGGATCTTCCTTTCTTTGTCTTGTTGTCCCCACCAATATTGTTGCATAACTCAATTGATATTTATGAGAAGGAAGTTTGGAAGTTTAAAAACTCCCATACTATAAGTGGGAAGAGCTTGAATCACTAATTTTAGTAAGACTTTCTTTACCAACCTAAGATAAGAATTTTACTTTGTAAGTAATAATTCTTTGCTCACTCTATCTAGGATGTTGTTGAAAGAATTGGCTTGAGATCTTCCAATTAGAGCTGGCAGTCCCAGGTATTTTTCATATGACCCATTGGATCTAACACTTGTAATACTAGTAATAATATCTTGAGTTGCTCTGGGAGTGTTCCTGCTAAAGTATATGGAAAATCTTCTCCTTATTCAACCTTTGTCCAGATGCTTTATCATAGGTATCTAGTATGTGTATGAGTATGCTCCACTCTAGTGAGTTTGCTCTATAGAAGAGAAGGCTGTCATCTGTAAAAAATAGATGGTTAAGATGAATCTTCCCTCGAGCTACAAGTATGCCTAATAGAACTCCAGAAGTTTCAGCATGGCTTAGTAGATTGCTTAGGGCCTCAACACATAACATAAATAGGTAAGGTGACAAAGGGTCACCTTACCTGATACCTTTGGTAGGTTTGAAACTCTCTTGAGGAACTCCATTAATAAGAATAAAGTATAAGACTGATTCGATGCACCTCATCACTAGTTCAATCCATCTCTAGTCAAAGCCAAGTTTGTGTAAGACTGCTCTTAAGAAAGGCCACTCTATTCAATCATAAGCCTTGCTCATGTCAAGCTTCAATGCCATATATCTTGACTTCCCAACCAATTTGCTAGTCATAGTATGCAAGGCCTCATATGCCACTATTATGTTATCAATGATTAATCGACCTGGAACAGAGGCAAATTGAGTGAGGGAGATAATATCATTGAGAACAAATTTCAATATGTTTGCACAACTTTAGAGGTAATTTTATAAATAACATTAACACAAGCTGATGGCCTAAAATCAAAAAATTTTGTGGGGGATTTGATTTTGGGAATAAGAGCAATGAATGTCTCATTAATAGAATCAATCACACCTAGATCATTAAGCACATGTAGGGTAGCATTACAGATCTCTTTGCCAACAATAGACCAGTGATTGTGGTAGAAGGCTGCTGGAACGCCATCGGGACTGGAGGATGTGAACAACTCCTGGAAGTACAATTGAAACTGATTGCTAATATCTGCAGGTGCTGTGACCAGATTACCAACTTCATCTGTAACTTTTTATGTAGTTGTTTTTCCTCCTTTGGTTTGCACAGTGTGAAAAACTTTGTGTTTCTGTCTCCTTCCTTCAGCCATCTCTACCTTACCCTTTGCCATCTCTAATAGTAAAGAGTGTGCATTCTTATGGGTGTTTGGTGGGTTCTTGCCTCTTGATGTGAGTTGTTGTTTGATGTTTCCATTTTAGAGTTGATGTTAGAGTTTGTTTGCAGTAACCAGTACTTAAGTGGTCGTCGACCCCCTAGGTCCATCTTAGGTGGTTGCTGATCTTGTTGACTGGTTCCAAAAAGTAACCTGTGTGAGGTGGGTTCCTAGGTAACCCGCTAGCAGCAGTTATGGCACAAGTGTCACCACTCGGTATTTTCTGGAGAGGTCACAAGATGGGAGATGACTCGATCGAGTTAAGGCGAGGAGAGATGGCACATTTAGGAGAGGGGTTCCCTTCATTGTTCACCTGTGCGAGCGTGAAGCATTAGTTTAGATAGCCAAGCAGGAGATGGACTCAATCACGCTGGGTGGCAAGGAGAGACTGAGACACTTTGGAGAGGCATTCCCTCTTACAATCGTCGAGGGTGCAAGCACAGAACATTTGCTTAGATAGCCAACCAGGAGATGGACTTGAACTCGTAGGGTGGCAAGGAGAGAATGGGACACTTGGGAGAGATGCTCCCTCCTATAATTGCCAAGATGTGAGCATTGAGCATCGACTTAGATAGCTAAGGGGAGATGGACTCAACCGTGCTGGGTGGGAGGAGAGAATGAGACACTTTGGAGAGGTGCTCCCTCCTATAATCGCCAAGGTGGGAGCGCTGAGCATCGGCTTAGATAGTAAGGTGAGAGATGAACTCAACCGCATTGGATAGCAAGCAGAGACTGGGACACTTGAGAGAGGTGTTCCCTCATATAATCGCTAGGGTGCAAATGCGGAGAGATAGTTAGGCAAGAGATGGACTTAAACGCACGGGGTGGTGAGGAGAGACTTGGACACTTGGGAGAGGTGTTCCTTCCTATAATTGTTGGGGTGTGAGCATAGAGCATTGGCTTAGATAGCTAAGCAAAAGATGAACTTGACCTTCCTGGGTGGCAAGGAGAGACTCTGTTCCCTCCTATAATTGTCGTGGTGCGAGCATGGAGCATCGGCTTAGATAGTCAGGCAGGAGATGGACTTGAACACGCTAAGTGGCAAGGAGAGACTGGGACATTTGGAATAGGTGTTCCCTCCTATAATTTTAGTGTGCGAGCGCGAAACATTGGTTAGATAGCCAAGTGGGAGATGAACTTGACTATGTTGGGTGGCAAGGAGAGACAAGAACACTTGGGAGATGCGTTCCTTCCTATAATTACTAGAGTGCGAGTAGGGGTGGTAATATGTGACATGACTCGTTAATCCAACACGAAATTTGTGGGTTTGGGTTTGATCTTAACGGGTCAGGTCAAAACAGGTTGATCCATTAAAACACGATTTATTAACGGATGACTAACGGGTCAACCCGCTTGACCCGTTAAATGTTTTACTCAAAATTATAATTATAGCATTTTTAACCTAAAAACAAAAATATCATAACCCTATTTCTTATTTCCTAACTCTTTCAATTCTTAGTTGAGTCAGTTTTTAAGAGTCACAATCGCCTCCCACACTTCTTTTGGATTGTGATTTTGGTATTTTTATTATTTGGGTTGTAATTTTAGACTTATGTAGTCAGTTTTATATGTTTGTGAGATATTTTGATTTTAACTTTTATGTGAAATTATATTAATCAGATCAAATGGATTATTTGGGTGAATTCAACCCATTTACATAAACAGGTTGAAACAAGTTGACACGGGTCGAAACGGGTTGTGTCGATATATTTTTAATTAATCTATAATAGGTCAAAACAGATCATGTCGTGTCAACCCATTATTTTAATAGATTGTGTTAGAGTTTAGAAATCTAGCTCGTTAAGCATAACAGGTTGTGTTTGAGTTGATCTATATCGTATAATATACATGACATGACACGAACACGACCTTTTAACATGATTTGCCACCCCTAGGTGAGAGCATGGAGTATCAGTTTAGATAGCCATGAGGGAGATGGACTCGATCGCGTTGGGTGGGAAAGAGAGACTGGGACACTTGGAAGAGGTGGTCTCTCCTATAATCGACTTAGTTGCTTTAGCGGGAGATGACTCGATCGTGTTGAGGCAAAGAGGGATGGGATACTAAGTAGAGGTGTTCACTCTGTTGTTAACTGGTGTGAGTGCAGAGCACTAACTTAGTTGCTTTGTCAACCGCATTGGAAAGGAAGAATGGGATACCAAGGACAGGTGTTCACTCTGTTGTTAACCAGTGCTAGTGTGGAGCATTGACTTAGTTGCTTTGGCGGAAGATGACTCGACCGTGCGAGACGAGGGATGAGACACTTAGGAGATATGTTCCCTCTATTGTTCACTGTGAGTGTGGAGCATAGACTTAATTGCTTTGGTGGGAGATGTGCTCAAATGTGCTGCTATGGAAGGAGACAGAGCTTGACGGCATTGATGCAATGGGAGGCAAAGCTTGACAGAACTGTTGTGAGGAAAGGAACTCTGTCGGTCGATCAAGTTGTGGAGGGAAATTCTTTATTGGTCGAGCAATCTTTTAGTTGCGTTCGAGTGCACCGTGCACCACGTTGACTCCTAGTGGCCAAGGAAAGGTGGAAGCTAGGTAACCTATGTCGAGGACAGGTGGTGGCTTGGCAACCTAGGGCCAAGGAGTTGAGTTTGGGCAACTTGGGCGAGAAGCTAAGTTCGAGTAACCTATAGCTGAGGAGTTGAGGCCGAGGAACGTGGTGGTCAAGGAAAGCATCAAAGTTGAGGAAGGTGGTGGCTGAGGAACTTTATGCCTAAGCAACTCTATGGCTGAGGAACTTTGTTGCCAAGGGACCTGTGTTTGTCGAGGAACCTGTGAGGCCTAAGGAGCCATGGCCGAGGAACTTGTTGATCAAGGAACTTGTGTGGTTGAGGAACCCGTTCAAGCTCATGGTTGCTCGAGGAACTTTTGGTTGAGCAAGCTCAGACCGTGGAGCTCTGGTCGAGCAAAAGGGGATGATCTTCCTTAAAGGTAGAGAAGAAGTTCTGTGGTGAGGAGGTTGCCCACCTGAGTGGCGGGGAGGTAAGCCAAAATGGGCCGAGGAAGGGGCTGGGGCTGTGGAGCTCGTGAGCTAGAAATGCATTTTGGCCGAAAAACACCCTATTGGCGACAGAAATCGCTAGCGGTTATGGTTGTGGTCGGTAATAGTCTCACCAGCTCATGGTTGCCTGCCATGGGATTCTATGGGGTGCACTCAATGCACGAACTTTACATGGCCCACTGCGTGGGGACCACTGGCCGAAAATGCTGGTGGTCAACATGGTGGTTGCCGAAACCTTTTTTTGGCCCATGGTTGGTTGGCGAGGTGGGCTCGACCACATGCATGTCCCATGCACATAGTTTGTGTGGTGGGGCATCGCCTCTATAGTCGAGGACTACTTCGACGTCGACAAAAGTCGTCGGTGGTCCACGTGGTGGTCACCGGTGCCTTTGCCAAGCCTACAACTAGTGGTTGAAGACCATCCTGGGTGCACACAACCGTGCTCCCATTATGCACCATGCATGCCATGCATAGTGGGCTATGTCTCGGATGCACTGCGCACTTACGTGACTATGTTCGTACCCATATCCTAGTGCGCCACTGTGCATGGCATGCATAGTGAGTGCCTCTGCTACGTGCACTGTGCAATTAAGTGCACAGTGCACTTGGGGGACGAAGTTTTCTTCTAGGGCATTATACGCTGGGTGCATGTGTTTTATGCACAACGTTCGTAACCGTATGGGCAAGGAATTCTCTCGCCCAATTCTTCTCGTTTCTTTTTGTTATCCAAAGTAATAAGATAAAAATAATGATGGATGAAAAGGTGAGGGGAATCTTATTTGCTCAATTGGAGATGACTTTAGAAGCCAGGAAATCCTCCTTCTCCCACTTTCGATGTAAAGAATAAAGTTGATCCCATAGATGATGCCAATTGTTAAGAACTTTAATCGCCCCACAGGCTAGAATAGGAAAAAAAGTCATCTCCAGCCCATGATGGCGGTCCGAAACAACGATACATTGTCCTTTCATACATCCATAGTAGTCAATATAAAATAAATGCAGGAAATGTAAATAGAGAGGGAGACATACATATTTTATGTGGTTTGGCATAGGGCCTACGTCCACAGGTCGTCTAGGGGGCAAATCCACTATAATAAGAGTATTTTACAGTCACTCATGGTCTCAATTCACTATAATGGGGTGTAAACTCCTTTAACCCAGAGAAGTTAAAGATGGAGTTTTCCATCTGGAGCTTGACGAAGCCCTCTCTCTCTCTCTCTCTTCATTGGTTGCCAAGAAGTCCCCTCGTTCCTCTTACAAAATCTCCTTATATTGAGTCATAGTCAGTAGTTAGTGAAGAATTTGCCTTTATGTCACTTTGTTGTCCACTTTTGCATGTCTGATCTCATTCTCTCTCTTTTTCCCTCCTTTCGGTTACTTCTCTCTAACAACTTGCTTTCATATCCTCAGCTTTTGTCCTGTCATCTCCTTTTTCTCACTTGCTTCTTGATGAAGGCCATCCAATGAATTGAGCCATGGATGCAATATTGGGTCTGAACTATTTTTATCCTCTTTAAGCATAGTACTTTTCATATATATATATATATTAACTTTTGAAAAAATAACAAAACTAGAAGAACAATTTTAATAATTAGTTTATACCGAATATACTGGGATTGCGAGTCTTGCTTTGGAGACAAAAGGTTGTTTCTCAAGTGGTCACCTTAAAAGGCTTGTTCACCATGGGCTTGGCTCAAGTCGCAGCAATTTAAACAATATGTTTCAGTAGCATTGATTGAAAGAGGGAGAAGATCAAACGTCCAACCTGATCACAGGCCGGGCAGAGGGATTATACGAATAATTCATTTCTTGCTTTCCGGGGGTGTGGAGTTTGAGGAACGCCCAACTAAAAGTTGCCTATAATAAATGAACCAATAAGTGTTGCATCCAAAAAGTTTGAAGTCCAATAAATTGGATTTTGCATCATGATCTTCCTTCTTCCTCTGGCAATAAAAGCAAAGCAGCTGCAAGTCCAATTCTTATCTTTCACATCTTCCTTTTATCCATAACTTAAAAGATAGAACCAACCACCTTTTAAGTCACCTCTTTGTTCTTTTTGGTTAAATTAGTAGAAAGATGTCTACTCCAACGTAGCCGTAGATGTGAGTTGAGTCAGATAATTTTTTGACTTTCCCTCCCAAACATATAATTCTAAAGACCCCTTCAAGATTCGCAAAAACACCACAAAAAAGAAAAAAAAAAAACCTCAAACAACCATCTTCACAATAATACTTTTTAAGAAGAGAGTGTTGTAATTATAAAAAGATTTTACAAAAATCAATTTAAAAATTGACGTAGTTTTACATGATACGTTAGATCTATTTTATATAAAAATAATTTTTAATCTAATATACCGTATCAATTTATCAATTTATTTTCATAAAATATCATCGCAAGTAAAATATTTTACTTTTAAGAAATTTTAAACTTATATAAATACATCTATCCCTAATTGGTAGCTGCCATGACCTGGTGGCCAGCCTAAGCAACCTAGATTAGGCCGCGGCTGTTCACCACAGGTGGTTCCATCTAAGCCACCTATAGTGGGAAGAAATAAATTTACAGATACATTTTTTCATTAAAAATTACATTGCTCGAAGGGTGAAGGAAAAAAAGAATTGCGTACTATTTTGTACCAATAAATATTTTAAATATAAATGAATTATATAAAAATAAATCTATAAATTAACGTGATTTTATGCGATATGTTATATTGTAAAGTTATTTTTATTATAAAATAGATCTAACAGATCATATGACGCTTAGTTAATTTGTAAATTTATTTTTATATAATTCCTTTATATATGTAACACTTCTTGTTTGTACTTGTGTTTTTGGTATATGATGGAACACACGAGATTAGGATAATATAAAAATAACAAAAAAAAAAAAAAAAGCTAACATGTAAATTATAGAAATGGTGAAGATAGTAGGGCTGTACAAGAAACTGAAGAACTGGCCGGGACCGACTCAGACTAGCCGGCTGATCACGGAACTGGCCGAAACTGGCAAGGAACCGGTCGGCGCGAGCGGTGGAATTTTATCAAAACCGGCGTTGACCCGTTTGGTCTCGGTTTGAACCAAGAGAAAACCGCTGAACCTGCCGATGTCTTAAACCTTTTATTTTTTACATATAATCCATTCTAAAACGACGTCGTTTCACTTAAATATGTGAAACGGCGTCGTTTTGCTTATGCAATTTAAAAAAAAAAAAAAAAAAAAAAGAAGAATGGCACAGTTTGGCTTATGCCAAACGACACCGTTTCTGCTTAGGGTTTAAACAACCCTCCTCTCAGTCACTTCTCATTTTGAGTGCCCCTCATTCCCTCAGCAGCAAAGAGCTAGGCTCTCATCCATTCCAGCGTTCACAGCGGCGCAATTCTCATATCTAGCAGAGGACTGCGTCGCTCTCCAGCGGTAGCGGCATCAGCAGAAGCGGCCCAGCTCTCTCTCTCTCTCTCTCCTATGTCGTCCCTCTCTCCCTCCATCCATTTGTGCCGTTTCATCCATTTGCGTCATTTCAAGCTTCAATCTCCTATTCGTTGAGGTTTATTGATGGGGACTAGGGTTCTTTTATTTTTCCAAGAGTACCGATAGTGTTATGATAGTGTGATATTTGTTGTGAATCATTTGATATTTGTTGTATATCTTGTAATTTTGTGAATCTATGAGATGGAGTTTGAGTTTAAGTGAATCTGTTTCGGTGCTTTCATGTTTCTCATTCCTCTCTCTCTCTGTCTTCTCACCATCAACGACGCAGGCGAACCCACCGGTAGAAAATCGAGACCGATGTCAACGGTTTTCTTTCCCTTCACTGGCCGGTTTCGGTCGAGATATTTCCTTTTTCAGTGTATCTGTGCGGTCTCGATTTTGGCTCTGAACCGAACTGAGAGGTCGGTTTTTCACCCCTAGAAGATAGTGGCCTTACAAAGCTACACCAATAATTTGATACGTTTTTTCTGGAATGATAAGAAGTAAAAATATTGTTTCACCTAATGAATCTCTATTCTATTCTTCATCTTAAATGTGATAATTTTGAATTATATATATTGGTCATGTGACACATTTTAATCGACTATCTTTTTAAATTATAGACCTATAAAATTATTTAACAAATGTCAAATTAGTAAGAGCAAAATTTTGAATGAAATTAATATTTAATGAAAGGAAAGGAAAGAAAATCCAACGTGTCAATGTCATTGGAGTTTTGATACTATCTTCTGTTGCAAAGAAATTGACATAAATTTGGCATTAAAGAGCATCACAAGGTGAACGGGTTGCTTCAACTACCCGCAACCCCACGTGAGAAAAGCCCATTTATGTGTCTTCTAATTAATTCAAGACTGCACACAATAATTATCCCATTCGCTAAGGTAACTACAAATCCAAATCCAAATCCAAATCCAAATCCAACCAGAATCTTTCATACAATCTCTTTAATTGGGGTTTTATTTCCTTTCTTTTTCTCTCTTTGGTTTTTGCACTTTCTAAGGCAGAAGCCACCAACTTGAGCCCCTTTTAAATTATACAGATCAGGTTATCCTATTTCGATTAAATTATTGAAGTCAATTGCCGCAAGTTAACAATATAATAAAGTTGAAAAAGTCCATATATAATTTCTCAATAAAGCTACTTCTACGTTCCAAATGAAAGGAATGTGGATTTATGGTACAAACAATGAGAAAAGAACACACTCAAAGCCTAAAGTGTGAACATCAAAATGTTTCTTTTATTAATCATATAAAAAAAGTGATGTACAAAAGTGTGAGCCAGCGCACGTTATCATATTGTACATGCTAGATGCCAACACACGGCTTCAAATTGCATACACGACTTCTAGATTTTATACTTTAAACTACGAAAAAGTTGCTCAAGTCAAATTGGAGAGGGAATAAAAGAGGCAAAGATAGGACTAATGTTAATTTCGTTTTTTCCCTCAAGAATTACCACCTCATTATCACTTAATTCATCTCAATTTTGACTAGGTACAACTATATCATATTATTTGTCACATTGTCGTTGTTCATTGAAAAGAACTCTCCAATTAGGACCAAACAATTTCTCACATTCTCAACATGCATAGTTAACACGTATCATTTTAAGATGAATTTGATTTTTTTAGGGTTGGGTAAGGTCTAGAGTGGAAAAGACATAGACACATAGTGGATCTCATAACATTTATTAAACATTTAATGTTTCCAAGAAATCCACTTGAGTAGCTATAAATGTTATGAGTCACTTTATGTGTTTATCTCTCTTCCACTTTAAGCCTTAAAGTTCGATCAAGAATTCGATCAAGAACTCTAGGAAATTTCTATCCTTTTAAAAGATAGGTGTTGTTAAAAGTTCTATTTTAGAAGGTAAGTGGGTTGTTTGTAGATTTGTATTTTACTTCATCAAAGTTTAGGATTATGGATAACAATGACTAATGAGGTACTATTTCGAGGGAAAAAGGTGTTTACCCCAAAAAGGCGAGGGGGGGAAAATGTCTTCACGTCTTATTATTTTAGAACCATCATTCCATGAGACAATTTCGTGGACTAGTTGAGGTAGTTATAGCAAATCCTCGAGAGGTGATAAGAGGGATCAAAGTCAAACTGAAGGAAATATTTATAGCAAGCCGAACACATGGGCACCATGGGAATACTCAACATTTTGTGCTGTGCATCTTCCCAAAAATGCATGCTAAAAGTCTGCATATTTTTGAAGAGATTGGTACGCCCCAACAGACAACAGATCATTGCTATATATTCAGTTGTATCACTTCTCACACTACCTGCATTAAAACCACAAGTTCACAATGGCAATTTCCTAAAGTACAGATTTTTTTTCCTCTTCTCTGGAAGTGAAATTGAGTCAATTGATAATTATGCCAAGTTTGAAGAGGACGCTAAATTTATTTGCCAACTGACCTGGAAAACCTATCTTCTCTGAAATAGATGTTGAGTTGAGCTGAGTTGAGTGCTCTATGAATAGTAATGAGTTGAGATGATGGAGTGAGTTTTATAGGGCCCACTTAAGATAAATTTAGACGTGTTTCGTTAAGATAATTTAGATATATTTATAAGAAGTTGAAAAAGATTGTAGGTTTCATGTGTAAAGAGATGCATGGTTGAAAAGGATTGCGAGTCTCACGTGTAAAGAAATTTTGAGTTGAGATTAGTTTAATGATTTCAGAGTCGAGTATTTAAATATTAAAAAAAATCT
This sequence comes from Pterocarya stenoptera, assembly GCA_003123785.1. Classification (NCBI taxonomy): domain Eukaryota; kingdom Viridiplantae; phylum Streptophyta; class Magnoliopsida; order Fagales; family Juglandaceae; genus Pterocarya; species Pterocarya stenoptera. The sequence continues at coordinate 83,671 of QEOT01005391.1, forward strand.
AAATCTGAATCAAAATAAACTGAGTGCTAACCAAACCAACCTAAAAGGCAATGAAAGTACATTGGTCTGTTAGTGCCCCTACCCTCATCCATAGGAAAATGTATATACGGATTTGCGTAAACAGTGAACCAAATTATGAAGGTGAGAAATGCAGAAAAAGCAGCAATAATGACCCCACGAAAGATGTGCCAATTTCCCTCCATTAGCATAGCGATTTTCAGTCACCATAATGTGAAAGTGGGACACAATCAGCCCGAGATTTTTAGATAACCTCTGCCAATCTAATCTAAGCTGGTCAATCCCAAACAACTTCAAAACAAAAATGACAGACGATAAATAACCAAAAGCTCTGTACAATCGTTTTTACATCTTTCATTCTTAAAAAAAAAAAAAAAAAAAAAAAAAAAAAAAAAAAAAAAANAACCGAAGAACAGAATGTCCTGTTCTTCTTCCCACCAAGCCTCTGAAAAAGCGCAGCAGACGAAACAGATGTGGTTTTGTCTCTCGTGCTCTGACTCCTGAGAATGCTTTTAATTGGGTAACCAGAGAGCCATAGAGAAAGATTGATCAGGCACGAAAAAGAGGATTTTCACGTCATTAACTTATGCCTTCTGTGGTGGTTCCTTTCAAGCAGCCCTTCCATTATCACCTTTTTTTGGTTCTCTCTTGATTCGATCTTTGGTAACTTGATCACTCTTTCTTCCCTGCCAAAGCCCACGTGCCGGCGAGGCACGGAGTATACCCAGATCGACGTGAAAACAATAGCACAAAGCCTTCCCCACAAGATTGTCATCATAAGGCTAATGACAAGCAAGCATATGCCAGAGTGGAGACTAGAACAACACATCTTAACCTTCTCTGGCTTCTTTTCAAAGCCAGAGAAAGACCTGGGTGAGTTCTTTTTTTCTGAAATTGAGTCTGAACAAGATGATGAGCCAGGAGAAGATGAATGTGACAACCCAGAATTTGTTCTAACATCTTGATCAGTATCAGTATCCACAGATACCGTATTCACAGATTTGTCATCACTCGAATCATGAGACCTTACGGACAGACTACGGCTTGATTGACACGAATCTTGACTAAAGCTTTTCCTATCACGAGCCTTCTTAGTCTGTAAACAAAAAAAGATTGTATGGATGCTCATCAAAAGGCCCTCAAAAACTGCCAAATCATTTAACTAATCCTATATTGGGAGTTAGAACTTCAGAGATAGACTAACCGATATTGCTTCAAACATCACGGCTCTAAGCACCCGAGAAAAGGTTCGCTTTCGAGTCAACGTTTCCTTAATTTCTTCCTTGTTTTCCACACTGATATACGGAAAACCTTGACTGCCCGACCGATCGACCAGACCTTTGGACTCGAGAACTACTTCCATGTCGACAACGGGTCGAAAACAAAGCAAGAACCTGTTTCTTGAAACGTTCTTCATTGTACGGTTATTTAAGATATATAAAAGGGGCTATGGTTTTGAAGCGTTACAAATGGTAGGTTTCGGTTTAAACTGGGAAAGAGCAAGCAAGGAAGTGAGATAATTTTAACTTCTTCTTGGTGTTTGAGGTGTGAAAGGCGGCCGGCNCGAGATAATTTTAACTTCTTCTTGGTGTTTGAGGTGTGAAAGGCGGCCGGCAGTAGTTGGTTCAATCACGAGACAACAAAGTGCATGGGCGTCTTATATAGTTGGATTGCATGTCTGTCATGGTTTTTTTTCCCCTGACCAAAGCGAGGGATTGGGCGCTATATTTGAGTCCGGAAGTGGCCAACCAATTTGAGGGAGGATGGGCGGCTTTTGGGGCTGCCCGTCAGTGGAGTAAAGATATACAAGTCCGTTCTGGTTTTGCTGGTCAATACGGTGGTAATATTGGTATTTGAAAATATCTCATAAACCGACGTGACTTATTATAAAACGTGACTTATTGTAAAATTATTTTTATTGGAAAATAGATCCAACATATCATATAAAATAATTATTTTTATTGAAAAATAGATCTAACATATCATATGAAGCAATCTCAATTTACGAGTTTACTTTTATAGAATTTCTTTATGACTGTAGCACTTCTCGATTGATATTATTGCTTAATTGGTTGGTTGAAAACTGTAATAAGAGATTTCTTACAATCTTTGGATGCCCGTTGACGCCGGGCATAATAAAGTTATTCTTCCGGCTAATTAATGAACAAAAACTAAGGATTGAGACTGAGAAAAAGACAACACAAATACAAATTCATAAACCTCAAAAATAGTTCTGAAACCCACAAGCCGGGCTCAAATAGTTAGGAAAATTGAGATTCTGAGACCTTTTTCCGAAAAGACAATCTCAATTATTGCCTAAAAATAAAATACAAAATAAAATAAGTATCTCACCAAACATTTGGCTCAAACAAGATATAAAATCATCTCTAAAATAGAGAGCGAAATATTACCTTAAAAAGAAAAATAACTTAAATAGACAATTGGGA
>QEOT01005391.1:88019-117455 GCA_003123785.1 Pterocarya stenoptera
TATATCTCAATTTTCTCCAAAATTTAGAGTTCAAATTTGGGGAAAACCCCCAATGCACCCTCCATCTACCTCATAAAAATATGGTATGGATTTGGAGATGCTAACGTGGATCCCCATATTTAGGGAGCCATTTTGCATCTACTTTCCTTATTTCGGCTTCTTCATTCTTGTGTAGCTTCTCTCTCTCATGTCCTACTTGCTACCGAGTCTCCTTCGTGTCTCCATTCGGCAACCTTTCCGATCATCTTCTCCCATAAGTTTCTGCACCTCCGACACGTACACACACACACTCTCTCTCTCTCTCTCTCTCTCTCTCTCTCATGGGAATGCTCTAGAGTAAGGGACTGGAACCCGTATTACAGTTGAGATTGTGGCAGTTGGGATTGGGTCTCTGTTTGTGCTTGTCTAGGGTTTCTACAGTTGAGATTTCTTGGCTTGCATTAACTTCTTTGATTTGTACAGCTTATGCGCTTTCGTCTTGGGGCTTTGACAGATTTTCATTGTCTTTGATTTTTACAGATTATGTGACTTTTGTTTTGTGTAACAAAAACGATGGATGCAACCGGCCTGGGGAACCCTCCATGCATCGGGTCTGACATGGCATTAATAAAAAAAAGACGTCATTTTGATTTTGCTTCAAACACAAGCGCAGAGGCCTCCCATCCCCACAAGTCTTTGTATGTGTTCTTTCTGAAATTCCCAAGTCTTCTCCATCAATGAATGCAACGCCCCCACGGTTGCCAAAGACGACGACGTCTGTATTCACATCTCCTTGAAGTTCAATTCAGTGAAAGTTTGAGCTCGGATTTGAGTTAACTCTCAGTGGGAAATGGAAGATGAACTCCGCAAGACTCCACTTCGAAGAAAACTATGGGCAATGGCAGTGAAGAAGGCTAAGTTTTTGGAAGCGACACGAGAATGTGACAAAAACAAAATGAGGTTTTGAGGATTTCAAAGATTCTTCGGGCCGTTTGGTTTGAGGAATTGCTTTTTATTTTTCTTTTCTTGTAGGTATATGGTCGAGAAAAAGAAAATTAAAACTGGAAAAATGCGAGAAAGTGCAAGGAAGAGAGGGAGAAATTAGTGAGCGAGGGAGTGTTGATGAAAGTGATTGATGGATAGGTGGAATGAAAGCCGTAGAGAAATTAGCTAGCAGCTTAGAGCAAAATAATAGGGCTTCATCTTCATTTTAGAGCTTTAGTCTTCCTATTTCCAACTTTCAAACAAAAATGCTCCCCAAACACAGAGGTTCCTTCGTCTTCCCCAAGCCCAAAGTTATTTGTAGTCCAGATCTATAATAGAATCCTTAAGTTTGTAAAGGAAATTTTTACCCATTATGCACATATTTGTTTTAGAATCCTCAGCATCGACGAGCTCTACGAACATCCACCTCCACCTTCTTGAAGCACAGAATCTCAGGAACCACGTGGGAATCAATGTAGGTGAAAGTTGGCATCAAAAGAAGAATCAAAAGACGACCCAAAACTCTGCTTTTTCTCCTACCCACGAACAAGCACAGATCTGAGACCCACAAAGATGACCCCTATACTAATTTCATTTGGGCATCCGTTGGTTTATGTCTTCTTCTTGTCCTTAGATTTGCTTTTTCCTTTTTTCTTTCTTTTGTAGCTTTTTTGCTTTTTTGTTTTGTTTTTTTTTTCTTCCACATAAGTTTTGCCACGCACAATCAGTTGCATCTCATTTGCGCATGCCGATTATCCGTAGCAAAACTCTTTGTGTAATATGCTGATCTCGGTTGTTGGTTGGACGTGATTTCTGAGATTTGTGCTGTGTAATTTCCATTGTTGTTTGATATGTTCCTATAAACTTATCACTGAATTGGGTGCGCTTAGTGGGTTCTATTGCTTTGCTGGGATATTTTTGGCTTTGTTGTTGTTGTGATATTTGGGATCCATGATGTTGTAGTGATATTTTGGCTTTCACTCTATTGTTAATTGTTTTGTTATTAAGTTATAGCTTTCTCGTTTGTAGCTTTTGGGATTAATATGCATGGGCTATCGTTGGGGCTGTATTTGTAATGTGATGAGGTTGTGATGATGTTTGGATTACAAGTTGGGAGTATAATATTAGCAGGTATAGTGAATGCTCATTGATTGCTATGGCAGGGTACCCCAGATGGCTATCTCTATTGTGAAATTTTCACAAAGGCAAACGAGATTTGTAGCCATTTGATCTTGTGCTAGTTTGCTATGTATAATTGGACCATTCTGAGCCCCAATGTTCTTAAGTTATAATATCTGGTTGTGGTAATTGGCTTTGTTAAATTTTGATACTATGTATGCTGTCATTTGTTTTGACTTGTTGGTTGGCTCATATATGTGTGATTTGGCGGCTGGTGATGTGACAGCCCCTTGTTGGTTGATGTGGCAGCCCCATTTTGCTTTATTGATGTGGTAACCCCTTGTTGGGTGATGTGGCAGCCTCATTTTGCTTTGTTGGCGGCCACATTATTATCTTCTGCAATCCACTTTTGTGCTTTTTTGTGTGCCTTATAACCTGATCTGCACATTGTTTTGTGCTTTGTTGATATGCTGGTTGGGTGTGCAAAATGGCTTGCCCCTTGTTGGTTGATGTGGCAACCCCATTTTGCTTTGTTGTCAGCCCCATTGTTATTTCCTGCAATCCACTTTTATGCATTGTTTTCTGTCTTATAACCAATTTTGTACATTGTTTTATGCTTTGTTGACATGTTGGTTTGGTGTGCAAATTGACTTGCCCCTTGTTGGTTGTTGTGGTAGTTGGCTATTTGTTGATGTGGCAGCCCCTTTCGATTGATGTGGTAGCCCCTTGTTGCTTTGTTGGCAACCCCATTGTTATTTCCTGAAATCCACTTTTTCTTTTTGTGCATTGTTTTGTGCCGTATAACCTGTTTTGTACTTTGTTTTATGCTTTGTTGACATGTTGGTTGGGTGTGCAAAATGGCTTGCCCCTTGTTGGTTGATGTGGCAGCCTCATTTTGCTTTGTTGGCAGCTCAATTGTTATTTCCTGCAATGCCCTTTTGTGCATTGTTTTGTGCCTTATAACTCGTTTTGTACTTTGCTTTGTGGCTCTACACATAAACAGATCTATCAAGTTGTTTTTAGAACAGGAAATACCAATGCATTTGCAGGAAAACAAAAATATCATTCTGAGAAATAATAAATCGCTAACTACTACAGGATCTGAAACTAAAATTTTGAGATGGGGTTACAGCACCTCCACACCCAAAACATAGTTTAATGCAAAAATATACAGTAGCTTGGCGTCATGGTCGAAGAGGCATTGATTTGAGAGAGAGCGAGTGGAGAAGAAAGTGAAACAAAAAAAAGTAACTTTCCAAAATATATATGATCGAAAGAGTGAAAGAAAGAGAACCACTTCATATTTGCCACTTTGGTTTCATCAGTTGCCTCTTCATGTAACAACCAGTTTAGACGTGGCATATAAGCGGTGCTCACTTGACAAAAAACAACTGTGTCTGTATTTGAGATGGTATCGAGTGAAACGGTACTGATTGACAAAAAAAACCGCTCACGTGAAGGCCAACGGTTTACGTGGAACCAACACCTTGCATCCAGTGGCTTGTGTTGGGCTGCTCGCGGCATGGCCTAAAGAGGTGGACTGCACTGTTGGTGGGGACACCCGGAAGGATCTACAGTAGCTATATGCCATGCTTGGAGGGGCTACCGATTGCTCTGTTTTCGGGTAGAGAAACAGAGGTGTTTTGTGCCTTACAATGGAGGTCACGGGGAGGCGTTGGGTGGTAGTAGGGCAGTTTCCAATCGGTGGAGGATGACCTTGTAGTGCCTTTGGGTCGCAACAGAGAAAGTGGAGATGAGAGAGTTTCTAGCACGGCGTAGAGGAAACCAAGGCGGCAGTGATGTTCCCTGTGGCTATCCAAGGCAGAGGAAAGAGGCAATGATGGAGGGGCTACGGTTGAACGTGGGGCAGTGGTTGTTGTTGCTAGGAGGGAGATACCATGAGAGCTGAGGGCGCCACGGGACGTGAGATTTCTTCTAAGTAGCATTTCCCTTTCGGTTTCACTTTCTCTATCTTTCGATAAACATTCCTTGACCCCATGATCTCCCCATTTTTCAGATTCTTGGATTCTCTGAGATTTCTTGTCTGTCTTTGAAGCCTGAGAGCACCGTGAGAGAGATGGAGAGTGAGAGAAAAAGAGAACACATGAGGAAGATACAAAAGCTTACGATAATGTAATGGTGATCGACCTAGGCATTGTCTCATGGCTGGGCTATGGTTCATGGCGGCAAGTGGCTGGAAAGCTTCAGTCGTTGGCAGCGGAGGTGCAACAGTTGACTTTGTTTTTGGCCTCCTAAAATAGAGGCTCTCGGTTTGATCATGGTAATGGTGCAACAGTGACTCCCCTTGTGGGTTCACAGCTGGTTTCGAGTTTCCAACCAAAGGTAGTGGTGGTGGCTGTAGTGCGGTGGGGCTTTGGGCTTGGTGCCTGTAGTTTACGGTGGTTGCCTTACTGGTTTAGGTGTTAGACGTGCAGCTTGTCGAGATGCTTGCTTGGCTTCACGGTGCGAAAGTGCATATTTTAAAACTGAAAGATACGGGATGCATGACACGTTGGAAAAGCCGAACTTGGCTTTTATATATAGTAGTAGATATATCGGCCACATTAAGCGTGATCCCTTCACCTTGATCATGATCTCTTTGATCTCATCTTCTTCTTCCGCTGCTTTTTCTATAACCAAACTTTTTTATCATAGCCCAATATATTTAACACATTATGTTCATGCTAATTAAGAAACGTGGCTTATTATTTGGGTAAATTGAATGTCTAGTGGGGGAATAAGCAATTAATATGTGAATACAAAGCAAATGGCAAATTCAAACGTCATTCATTATATATGCTTGTTATATGTCTACTTTCTCACAACAGTTTGCTTCCAAGTCTTTGTATATATATGTTGAACATCATGCATTGGCGCAAACGAGGCAATGATCAATGGATTATATTAGAATATATATATCTATATAAGTGCATATGATTGGTGTGATGAAATTTTATATATTGCATTAATAAACAAACTTACAAATAAAATTTTCTTCTATTATATATGGAGGGCTTATAATATCGAAGAAGCTCATTCTAAATAAACAAGCCCAAATATAAAAGGAGTCCAACAAGAAGGGCCATTGGCCAAGCATAAGAAACAGGCGTATCAAAAGCCCGACCAAGTCAAAGATATGCATGTAACTGCCTATGAGAGAGTAGGGATTCCATGCAAATACGTGACCACTTCAACCACAGAGTGCTTCCCTAAAACTCGGATCCACACCGAAAGATTCTGCATCAGCTAAACGTAATAACATAATCCTATATATACCAGGTAACCCTCAATAGCTGGAGGATCTTGATTTTTTCCTTTTGATTATTAAATCATTTTGAAACTCTAACTAACTTAAGCATCGGAGCGTTCCCAGGCGAACTAGGCCGACTCGGCTTTGATCCTTGCAGGTTGACGGTTCAGATTGGAAGTGAGACACGTCCTCTACATTGGCGCCGTCTGTGGGATTCGCACAGTAATTTCTTTACGTGGTTCTCACATACCAACTGTCACCAGTTCTGTGGCAAGCCGAGCAATGGATCCATCTGTTGAAGCGCGACTAGTAGCAACCGAGGAAAGATTGAAGCAAGCATTGGAAGCAATGGAGGTTTTGAAGAAGGAGAATGATGACCTACGGCGGAGGAATGCTGAATCTAGCAACACTGCCATACCCGCCTATAGTGAAAGGAGAAGGAGAAGAACCATCCAATATGGAGTCGAACTTGGGGGGAACGGAGAAAGAAAAGATGCAAAACGAGTTGAAAGAGCTGGCAGAGAAATATGAAGAAATGGCAAAGAAGATAGGAGGATCTTCTTTGGTTGAGTGCTTGCTCGGCAGAACAGATCTGCCGAATAGCGAATGAATTATGGCCGTGCCCCTCCCGCCAAAATTCAAGGTGCCCCAGGTCTACCCCAGGTAGACCTATACGATGGGTCCAAAGATCCAGTGGACCATCTGGAGAACTTCAAAACCCATATAACACTCCACAGCTTTCTCGATGAGATAGCATGCCGAGCCTTTCCATTGACGTTAAAAGGAATAGCGAGAGGGTGGTTCGGAACTCTCTAGCCACGGTCGATAGACAGTTTCGAAGAACTAGCTAAGTAGTTCTTGACACAGTTCATGCCCAACAGAAGGCGCAGGCGTCCAGCCGCCTATCTGCTAACAATTAAACAGGGAGAAGATGAGAACCTGAAGACCTACCTTACATGTTTTAACAAAGAATGTCTAACGACGAACAACCAAGATGATAAGATCACCTTAGCCGCCCTACTGGGCGGGATATAGCCCTAGAGTTCTTTTATGGCAGAACTCGCCAGAAGGACCCCATCCACCCTCAAGAACTTCATGGACAAAGTAGACGACTTTGTCAATGCTGAGGATACATTGCAAGCTTTGGTCAATCCAAGAAATGCAAGTAGCAAGCCTGAAAGAAGAGGCGGCTAGATCGATAGAAACATTGGTGTAAGTCAGCAGGAGAAAATGGCGGACTACAAGCCCAGGCTCATACATAATAACTTAAATGTGCAGGAAGACGAAAAGGAAAGAGAAGAATGTCGCAATACGAGTGGACGTTATTGCAAATACCACCAAACTGGGTCCCACTGGATCGAAGATTGCACTACCATGAAAAAGAAAGTGGTAGAAATGGCCGGAACCGGCGAATTGGAACGAATGATAGCAGAACGTGCAAAGCCAAGGAGGCGCCAAAAAGCCAGCTGGAAAACCAGAAGGAGTAGGAGTCCTGAGCGACAGCACAGAGTGCCTAGCCGCCAAAATAATGGGAACAGGGCACCCCCCAGGGGCGAAAGGAACAGGCCGCCCATAGGCGAAATTCGAACCATAACAGGAGGATTTGCAGGAGGCGGCTCGTCCACATCCAACAGAAAGGCATACGCACGTAAGGCCAGATACGAAGAAATCTATGTAACAGACAAAGCTACCAAGCAACCAAGGCTAGGTGCTGACAGAATGATGATTTCTTTCAAGGAGGCAGATCGAGAAGGGATATTATACCTGCACGATGATGCGTTGGTAATCACCCTTGTGATAGCCAACTACACCACCAGGCGGGTACTGATTGACAACGGGAGCTTGACTGATATACTATTCTGGGAAGCATTTATAAAAATAGGAATCGATGTCAGTAAGCTGAGACCTTCCCCGACGCCATTGAAAGGCTTTTTTGGAGACACCATCCTACCCATAGGAACTATCACCCTCCCAGTGACCGCCGAATCTAGGTCACGAACAGCAACAACCATGACAGAATTCTTGGTGGTGAAAGCGCCCTCTTCTTACAATGCCATACTTGGGAGACCGACGCTTAACCATCTTAGGGCGGTGACTTTTACATACCATCTCAAAATGAAGTTTCCAACTGAAAATGGGGTAAGGGAGTCACGAGGCGAGCATGCGTTGGCACGAGAGTGTTATGTGCAGGAGCTCAAGAAAGATCGTGATGAGGTATATACAATAGCGGAAGAGGGCGAGGAACCGACCCCCCCTTTTTCCTCCCTCGTTGGTGGCAACCCTACTGGAGGATGTGGAAGTTAGGGACGAGTAGAGCTAGCAACATGCTGAGGTCAACGAGCCGATGGAACTTGTAGCATTACACCCCGACCGCCCTGGGTCTACAACACCCATAGGGACCAATGTGCCCCTCGCGGACAGAGAGGCATTGAAGCGATTGTTGGTTGAATATAGCGATGTACGAAGAAATACCGGGCATAGACAACGAAATCATTGAACACCGTTTGGGCGTGGACCCTGCACACAAAGCTGTATGCCAGAAAAGGAAATAATTCATCGTAGAGAAGTATGCCGCCATTAAAGAAGAAGTGGAAAAGTTACTCACTGCCGGATTCATCAAGGAGTCTCACTACCCGGAATGGTTGTTCAATGTAGTCATGGTGAAAACAGGAAATGGAAAATGGAGAATGTGCATGGATTTTACTGATCAAAACAAAGCATGCCCCAAAGACAGTTTCCCCTTACCATGCATCGACGTAATCGTGGATGCAACAGCAGGACACCGTATGTTGAGTTTCATGGACGCTTACTCAGGTTATAACCAAATACGGATGTACCCAGCGGATGAGGAGAAAACCTCATTTATAACGGACCGGGAGTTGTATTGCTACCAGGTTATGCCATTTGGTTTAAAGAATGCGAGGGCAACATATCAAAGGCTGGTGAATCCGATGTTCAAGGAGCAGATTAGGAAGTCTATGGAAGTTTACGTAGACGACCTTTTAGTAAATAGTAAAGGGTCCACCTAGCACCTGGGCAACCTGAGGACTGCGTTCGAAATTCTACGCCGCTACAAGATGAGATTGAACCCTGTGAAATGTTTCGAGGTGGGGTCGGGGAGATTTTTGGGTTACATTGTATCTGAAAGAGGAATTGAGGCCTCTCCAGAAAAGATAGCTGTCATACTCAACATGAAACCACCCAAAAACCTGAACTAAACCCAGCAGTTGGTAGGCAGGGTAGCCGCCCTAGGGAGATTCATTGCTCGATCAATAGACAGGTTACTCCCCTTCTTTCAGGTGCTCCGAAAGGCGCACCCCTAGAACGAAGAATGCAATGAGGCGTTTGAGATGTTAAAGTAGCACTTGGCTAGCCCGCCACTTTTGAAACAACCGCAGAAAGGCGACGTGCTTCACGCCTACCTAACAGTTTCCCCAAATGTTGTGTCCGCCGTCCTGGTAAAAAAGGAAGGGAAAACTCAGCACCCGGTGTACTACACTAGTAGGGCCCTTAGGGGAGCCGAGGTAAAATACCCGAAGGTCAAGTTGCTAGCCTTTGCCCTGGTGACAGCGGCTAGAAAACTCTGCCCATATTTCCAAGCCCACACTATAAAGGTACTTACGGAGGCCCCTCTAGCAAAAATTTTGAAAAAACTGGACAATTCGGGAAAATTGATTGGGTGGTCAATAGAGTTAAGCGAGTTTGACTTAAAGTACCAACCTAGAATGGCGGTTAAAGGACAAGTTTTAGCTGATTTTATTGCAGAATTCTCAGGGTTCCCTCAGGAAGACACAGTAGTCCCAGCAGGAAAGTCGTGGGTACTTTACGTCGACGGTTCATTCTGCAAGGTGGGCGGGGGCCTAGGGATACACTTGGTAGATCCCGATGGTAGAAAGTCGAATCATATGGCAACGCTGACTTTCAAAGTAACAAACAACGAAGCGGAATATGAAGCACTCGTAGTAGGGCTTTTCCTAGCCGCCAAGATAGGGGCAACAAAGGTGGAAGTCAAGTCAGACTCTCAGGTGGTTGTGAATCAAGTGTTGGATTTGTATACAACAAAAGGGAAAAAATTGAAGAAGTATCTCGAGTGTGTGTGGGAAGCACGAGACCTCCTCTCGTATTTCAGCATAACTCAGATCCTCAGGGCGGAAAATGAAATGGTGGACAGATTGGCCAGGGCGGCTTCAGGCATGGAAGAAGCCCCCCTTATGGAAAATAGAACACAGAGTCATCGAAATCCCAACCATCGGGGTGGAGATAAGCGTGTTGAGTACCAACACCCCTAAATGGGCAAGAGAGGTTGTTAGCTATCTGGATGAGGGAAAGCTACCAGATACGAAGGAAGAGGCCAGAATAGTAAGAAGGAAGGCGGCAAGGTTCCTGTTCATTGACGTGGTCCTTTATAAAAGGGGCTTCTCCGCCTCATTACTGCGATGCATTTCCAACCAAGAAACTCAATATGTCCTGGCAGAAATACACGAAGGAATATGCGGAAACCATTTAGGTGGAAAGACTTTGGCAAGGAAGGCAATGAGGGTGGGAAACTATTGGCCCAACGCATTGAGAGATGCTCAAGCATTCAATAAGAAGTGCGCGGAATGCCAGCGCATGCACCGATACAACATGCCCCTCCAGTAGAGTTAACATCTATGACCGCGCCCTTGCCCTTTGCTTGATGGGGCATAGACCTGGTGGGACCCTTCCCGCCGGGAAAAGGTGGGGTAAAGTTCATGGTGGTAGACGTAGATTACTTCATTAAATGGGCCGAGGCAGAGCCACTAGCATCCATAACAAGTAGGATCGTGACGAAGTTTCTATGGAAAAACATTATTTGTAGGTTCAGGATCCCTCAAAGCATAGTAACGGACAACGGGCGTCAGTTCGACTCAGACCATTTCAGAGAGTGGTGTATGGAGTTGAAGATCAAAGTGAAGTACTCCTCACCGGGCCACCCCAGGCAAACGGGCAAGCAGAAGCTACAAATAAGGCATTACTCCAATGGGGGAATCCCCATTCACACTGGCGTATAGATGTGAAGTGGTAGCCCTGGTCGAGATAGGGCTCCCTACGTACAGAACGACCTATTTCTTGGCCATCCAAAACAATAAGAAAATGGAAGACTATCTCGATTTGGTAAAAGAAGAGAGTGAGATGGCGGAAGCGAGGATGGTACAAGAAAAGATCAAAGCCAAATAGTATTTCAACAAGAGAGTAAGGCCCAGGACTTTCAAGGTAGGGGACCTGGTCTTAAGAAAAAATGGAGTAACTACCCAGGGAGAAGGAAAGATGGGGCCTCTTTGGGAAGAACCCTACCTAGTAATAGCCAACAACAGGCCGGGGTCATACCGACTAAAGGACAACCAGGGTAAGGAACTACTACACCCATGGAATGCAGAGCACTTGAAGAAATTCTATCAATAGATTTCAGTATTTTCTTTTTGTTCGATTCCATGTTTTCTATATTTGAATTATTACGTCTGTGCCCATCAATACAATGATATTTCAATCGCCCTATTTTTTGTCATAATTTGTTGTGTCTCTTTTTGATAAGCCCTCAGCAGAAGGAAAATATCACACCAAGCAAGTATAAGAGGGCGCGTAGGTCCTCAGACCACGCTGACCCTTAAACACCAAAGACAAGTCATAACAGCTTGTAGTGCCAAGTATAAAAGGGCGCGTAGGTCTTCAGACCACGCCAACCCTTAAACACCAAAGACAAGCCATAGCAGCTTGTAGTGCCAAATATAAAAAAGGGCACGTAGATCCTTAGACCATGCAGACCCTTAAACACCAAAAACAAGCCATAACAGCTTGTAGTGCCAAATATAAAAGGGCGCGTAGGTCCTCAGACCACGTCGACCCTTAAACCCCAAAGACAAGCCATAGTAGCTTGTGGTGCCAAGTATAAGAGGGTGCGTAGGCCCTCAGACCACACCGACCCTTAAACATCAAAGACAAGCCATAGCAGCTTGTGGTGCCAAGTATAAAAGGCGCGTAGGTCCTCAGACCACGCCATCCCTTAGATGCCCAAGGAAAAAGCTTTTCGGCTATAGTGCTAATTAAAGAGGGATACGATGAAGAAATTCCCAAACAGTCAAAAGCAAAAACAAAAGCGATTCTAACGAAATTGCAAAATTCAGTATGAAGGGAAATTATTTCATAAATGCATTACAAGTCTTGATCCAATATCAAGAAAAAGGGTGTACACCAAAGAAAGAATGAAAAAAAAAGAGTACATATATGTGAAAGAAACAGAGGAGTTATGAAGCTTCGTCAGGTGGCGGCAGAGAAGGAGTCCCTATGAAGGCGTCAGGCATCTCTTTCTGCCAGAATCTATCAGCTCGCCGATGACTGTTCTCCTCAGGCACAAATAACTTCCGGTCCAAATTCACAAGGTGCATGGAGGGATTAGTCAAGAGGAGGGATCTCAGCCTTAATATGCCAACACCATAGCCGAAATCGAAAGCACGATTTCTGTTATCAGGCACATAGGCTAGCTGATCACTCAGGCGTCGAATCTCAGTCTGGGCCTCGGCAAGCTCCTTTCTCTTTCTGGACATACGTTGGTCCCAAGCCTCCATTTGTAGCATAGTTTCCTAAGCTCTTCGTCCACGCCTGCGTGATTTTCTCTATACTTGTCGTGGCACTCTTTAAGTTCTCGCAAATCCCCCTACATCATAGAAAGATCCAGGACAGTAAGGCGAGCCTTCTCTGTGGCAACCGCCAATTGTTGAGATAGCTCCTGAACTTGCCCTTGCGAGCAATTTAGCTCTTGGCGAGCTGAATCCTGGTCCTGAGTAAGGGCTAAAAGTTCAGACTTGAGGGCGTGCACATCAGCCTCAGACTTTTGCCGAACTTCGGAGAGCTAGGTACTCACCAAGTCCCTCTCTGATCGAAGAAATTGCAGAGCATGAGCATCATGGTCCTTCTCCACTTGAGCAAGTACTGACTCACGAAGTTGGTGAAGCTCATCCTCACGAATCTCCAACTCGCCTTGGAGTGAGTGGGAATGCCCCTCGAACTGTTCCAATTGGACTTCAAGCTCCTTCACCCTTTCCAACAGGGCATCCAGCTTAGCCCTGTCCACCTGCCATTCCCTAGCAGAAAGCTCTGCGGGTTCACACGTCTTTCACCGCTTGAATACTTCTTCTTCTAGGCGAGCACGGTCTGCCACAATCCATGCCGCTAGGTCATTGATCCCCTGCAAAGAAAAGACAGATCACCTAGGTCAAAACTACTCAAACGAAAGAGAGAGAAAAGTAAAACACGCTAAGTAGTACCTTCGAAAACCAATCTTTTAAATGATTGGCCATCTGAGTAATAGTCTCAGTTTGGGTGTTGGCCGAGGAAGAAGAGGTCTCACCACTGGCCGCACGACCAGATCCCATCAAAGGGACCATCGCAAGTCCTAAATCCTCCCCCTCCTCAGGCTAGCTCTCAAGACAAATAACTGGTAGGGGAGGCTGAGGGCAAGCAAGGTCATCTTCGACTAAGGGGGCAACTTCCTGTAAAGTGTTGCCCCCTTCCATTTCAGGGAGAGAATCAATCCCCTCCCCAAGGGATGGGGAACAATGTGAAGGGATGGAAAGTCCCTCACCACTCCCAGCCGGCGTAGGGGTACTTCCCCCAGACATAGTGGTGGGCGGGGTCTCAGGAGGCATTTGGGCAACTGCCGCCACGGCACAAGCAGCTTCTTGGCAGAGAGGTGTAAGCTCGACAACACTAGTCTGTTCTACAACTCGAGTGCCCACATCCTCTCAAACCCTTGAACCCAAAAGGCCATCGAGGTTCAGGGCAGCCTCTACTTCGGCATCCAATTCACCCCCCCTCACCTGACCTTCCACAATGGGGAACTCAGAAATGGGAGTGGTTGATCGTAGATGCGCCGGTGAGAGGGGATTGGCAAGAAAAGTGTCGGCCAGATCAAAGAGGGCCATGCTAGCTAGACTCTCGATGTTTAGCAGGCTGAGAGACTGTAGCTTCTCAGAAGAGTCGCGGGGTGATGGAAGGGCGGCAATACTTGGCGGGGAGGGTCTTTGTGCCTGGATGCCTCCCGAACGCACAACAGTTTCCACCTACTGCCGAACGGGCAATTGCGTTTGGGCGCCTTCCAAAGCCGCCATGGCTCTCTTTCGCAGAGGTGACGAAGAAGGGGAGCTTTCAAGACGAGCCCTTTTTTAGCTCGCACCATTGTTCCTCTTTTTGCTCCTTATCTCTCTCCTCTCCTCACCACCTCTCTTTTTGTCTTTTTAGCCCCTTCTTGTTCGGGGCAGCTATCTTCCTCATGCCTAGTAGATGGTTTGGTCTTCACAGAAGGTTTCTTGATGGAAGAAGGGATCAAGTCCGAAATCATGAACTTGCGCCCTTGAGCTTGGGAACGGTCAGGAGTCACCAAGAAACGGTCAATATTGTGAGGCGTTAGTAGAAGATCGGACCACACTTCTTCCTCAAGGGCCACGGCCCAGGAACGAACAATCTCAATTCGGGACAACTCCCGACACAATAGAGGCGGCATGGTTGCCCACACGACCTTGTCCTCAAGAACAGGGCGCCAGATCGCCCTAACGGGAAAATCTCAAGTACTGGCCTCCTAAGCAGGAAAATCCCAGCCCATACTAGCAATAAAGAAAAACTTCGTATTCCAAGCCTTAGCATTGGAATGGCGGCTCTCAAGATGAGCCAGAGCAGGTGTCCTATCCTTCTTGCGGAAGCTAGCAACGTTGCCCTTATTAGACTGAAGATGGTAGAAGGATAAAAATTTCCAAGCTGTTAGGTCGGGATAAACATCTCCAAGGGGTTCCAGGATCATGCGGTAAACGATACAGGCTCAAAGATAGATCTTATAAGAGTGGGGATGGAGTTG
Organism: Pterocarya stenoptera; assembly: GCA_003123785.1. NCBI lineage: Eukaryota > Viridiplantae > Streptophyta > Magnoliopsida > Fagales > Juglandaceae > Pterocarya > Pterocarya stenoptera. Next base: position 102,218 of record QEOT01005391.1, read on the forward strand.
GGCGGGGGCCAGGTCAAGTAGGTCCAAGACATCATGAAGAGGACGGCAGAAGGGGAGTTTCAAACCATGAGAAAACATAGCGGTAAACAACGCAGTCTTGCCTGCGTAGCCCTCATCATCACAGCATCCCCGTAAGGGAGTCGTTATATTGGCACTCTCAGGAATGCCGAACTCTTCCCGAAGCCTAGGAAGATTTTTCTCTCGGTACATAGAACGCCATCCGTGGCCTTCGAAGACTGTGCCTTGCGGGATGAAGAACTGTGAGTTGGAGGAACCGCCCTGGTCAGCCATTGAAGTTAGAGGAGAAAATGAGCAAGAAAGCAAGAAAGGTGAAGCAGGAGGAGTGGCAAGAGCAAGAAAGGAAGCACAAACGGAGAAACGCAGGGAAGGGCAAACGAAGAAGGAAATAAAAGAAATAAGAAAGGGGATATTTAAAGAAAAGCAAGCACAGAATGCCAATAGTCTTAAACATCATGATCTGACACTAAGGGCAGAAGTAACCGTCATATGGAAACCTTCTCCCTTCTCGCCACGTCAGCAAGAAAGAAAAAAGAAAGGAAGAAAGAGAGAGAGAGGGCAACGGCGCAAGAACTCGAAAGGTCGGCTGGAACACAGAACGTGCACGAAGTGGGCCTGGCCCATCAAACGATAGCCATCCTACACGCCAAGCAAGCCACATAAGCCCAGTATCGAGGGCTTATAGTAAAAATCGCAAAATACTTCTAAGGAGATAACATAGGCAGACATATAATTCCCTACGCCATAAGGCGAAGAGAATGAGCGGGGTAGCTGAAGGGCTTATAATATCGAAGAAGCCCATTCTGAATAAACAAGCCCAAATATAAAAGGAGCCCAACAAGAAGGGCCCTTTGCCAAGCATAAGAAACTGGCGTATCAAAAGCCCGACCAAGTCAAAGATATGCATGTAACTGCCTACGAGAGAGTAGGGATCCCATGCAAATATGTGACCACTTCAACCACAGAGTGCATCTCTAAAACTCATATCCACACCGAAAGATTCTACATCAGCTAAATGTAATAACAGAATCCTATATATATCAGGTAACCCTCAATAGTTGGGGGATCTTGATTTTTTTCTTTTGATTATTAAATCATTTTGAAGCTCTAACTGACTTAAGCATCGGAGCTTTCCCAGGCGAACCAGGCCGACTCTACTTTGATCCTTGCAGGTTGAAGGTTCAGATTGGAAGTGAGACACGTCCTCTACAATATATATATTTTATAGCTTGCATATATATGTTTTTTCTTTAGGAAAAAGTGATAATATGAAATATATATTAGGTTAATAGCTACCACCAAATGAAAAACTAAAAAAATGAAGAAAGACTGATGAAGAATTCACCGGTAAAAAAAGCAAAAAATATACAAAACAATTAATGATATTGCCTAATTAATAGCTTGAGGGTCCACTTTCAATGATATTTGGGTAGACCTTATCTACGTAACTCGTATTTAACACGTTGAAAGTTGGACGTATATTTCTTGTATTTAAGCAACTTAAAGGAACCACTCAGTAGAAGATTAATAATGGAGTTTATCACTACAGCTACAGTTTTACCTTATATATACAGTGCCAAGAGGTTGTATTCCTATCACTCATATACTCTTTGCAGATGATTTTTTGTTGTTTACTAATGGATCAAAAAGAAGTTTATCTACTCTTATGGGATTTATATCTAAATATGAACAAGCATTAGGCCAAAAGATAAATCATCACAAGAGAACTTTTCTATATCTTATTATAAATTATCTAATAGTTAATAGTTGTTATGAACCATTTATTTCTAAGATAAAAAGGTAGTTGGATGGAAAAGTAGATTGCCTTCAGTAGGAGAAAAACTAACTCTAATCAAATCAGTTATGTCCTCTATACAAGAAGATAGCGAGTCCTATTTTGTAGTTGAAAACGTGGTGCCAAAACTTTTAGACTCTCCGATCTGGAAATCTATTTGTCGTCTTCTCCCTGCCATTGTTCAAGAAAGCCAATGATTGGTGAAAGATGGGTCAATTAACTTCTGGTATGAAGAATTTATAGGAACAGATTCTCTAGCAAATAAGTCCTTTGCTGTTGTTTCCCCTTCACTAAAAATTGAAAACACGTGTTCATGCCCGGGTTAGAATGATGCAAATTAGTTGCTTTCATTGGGAGGACGTCCCTTGTAATTATGTAATGTCATGAAATACCCTGTCAAGCTGAAACCTGGAGAGGACTGTGGAGTTTGGAAACATACCTTAGATGGTTCTTTCACTACAAAGTCACCATGGAATATCATCAAACAATATCATCCAGAATTTGTTTGGACTAAATACATATGCCTTTGTTACCTCTATATATTAATTTGTTTATATGGAAGCTGTGGCATCAGACTTGAAAATAAAGTTGTGGCATTCCTTTAGTATCTCAGTGCAGTTGTTGTAAAGAAGATACTGAAAGTGAAGCACATGTATTTTACTCCTATCCTCCTCCCTTTGATCTAATTCACAGAAACAAAATTGTTCATGCTGGTAGTCTGTTTTTAAGGGATTAGATTAGGATCGCATCATTGCTTTTTTTGTTCCTTCACTTATACTATGGGAGATTTGGTTAGCTTGAAATGCTGCCAGATATGAAAACTCTACAAGAACTATTGCACAACTGTGCAAGAGAATTAAAGTTTGGTTGCACGAGCTAAATTCATTGGTTAGGCCTTAATTTAAAGCCTACACCAAAGTTAGCAGAAGCTTATTGGTCCTCTTCCAATTGGCTAGGTTTCAAACAAGGGTTCTTAAGTTTTTGTTAGTCAAATGGCATCCTCCACTCGTTGGTAAATTTAAGCTAAACATTGATGGAGCTTCAAAAGGGAATCCTGGCATAACTAGTTGGGGGGCGTGATTAGAAATCATGATGGTAAGTTCGTTTATGATTTTTCTTGCCATCTGGGTCATGATCAGACAAACATTTTTGCTGCACTTTCAACTTTGAAGTGTGGTTTAGTATTATGATATCAATTGAAAATTATAGAATTAGTAGTGGTGACAGATTCTTTACTTGCTATGAATTGGTAAGAGTCTCCTTGGAAGTATTTTGAAATATAGATTCATGACATACTTAGCATTCATTCTTTATTTTCTTTTGAATTAATTCATACCTACAGCGAGAAGAGAATAGCTTGGCTGAGGTCTTAGCAAATTTAGGATCAGTTGCTAATATAGATGCTTATTTTTCCTCAGTTTTCCACTTATCAAAACATCACTTAAATGGAATATATGTTTTGGATAAAGCCGGAATTCCTCACTTTAGACACTAGCTCTATACTTTTCTATCATGATAGATAGTTTGAAACAATTATTGTAAGGATTTGTTTCTTAGAATATAAGGCTTTTGCAATAGTTTTGGTTTCAGAATTTATGTAACCCCAAAGCTCTATCTTCTCCTGTTTGTAAAAAGTATTTATCCACCATAAGAAATGGTTATCAATAAAATTGGGGGTTCCGTCCCTTATATTAAAAAGACAAAAGAATCACTAGATCAACATAGATAACATGTTTATTGCATTTCCAAGTTCCGTCCTAATCAATTTTGAGGAGCTCTTCAGCATTCCTTCGTCTTTGGATGACGGTGGATATGTCAGAGAATATAGTGTTGAGATCCCGATTGACTCGTTAGCCATTACACCCCGCGTTGGTGATGACCCATTAGGTGATACTTTTTGAAAAAAATTAAATAAATATGAATTTATACGAGTTATATGAATTGAGTCAATGATACTACTTTCTCTTGTTTGGTAAACGCACCGTAATTTTTTTTGTTCATAATTCATTTAATTATTAAACAACTATACTCAACTTAATTCAAATGGTATGTCCTCCATTTATAGTAACAAAGGGAGGGTGGGATATTTGTGGGTTCTAATTAGCCCTACGGATGAGTCATCTCTTTGTAGAAATAATAAAGGAGATAAGAGGTCGTGGATCTAATTGTCATGAGTGATGTGTACGTGTGGCAGAAAGATGCAAACTACTGGAGATAAGAGGATTAATGTAACTTTATCTTCTATGTTGATTTAACTTTATCTACCATTAAGACTGGTCAGTCAGTAATCTTTGGATTACTCTAAAGTTAATTGGCATGTAATAAGTTTTGGGTTCAAATTCAAATATGGATTCACCTTAGACTATTAGCATTGGTCATCTGAAGATTTATCGAATTCCTTGGCCGGTGAAGTTGGGACTCAAACTTGACTTAAGGGAGCACTTATGGCTTCCAGGCTTCTAGTCTCTTCTATCCGATTTTCAGTAGATAGTGTTACTATGGACATGTCCAACTTTTACATAAAAATATTTCATTGTTAAAATTTATTTAAATTTTTCTAACATTTTGATGGGCTTGAATGGGGCCAAGAAAAAATTTCGTAAGTTCGACTCCATCCTACACCCGACCTGACTTTGATTCCGTTTGAGTTGAAAAAATTGGAGTTCCGAGTCGGAGGTAGAGTGTAAAAAATAGTCGAAGTTTGAGTCAAAGTTCAGAGCAGAGGGCGGCTCCGAAGCTCTAATTCTGACTCTAACTCCGATTGTTTTTTTTTTTTTTAAGTGTAAAACAACATTGTTTTACATCCTATGTGTTGCACAGTGAGGTGTGGTTTGGATAGTGAGATGAGATGAGATGATTTTAAATAAAAGTTGAAAGTTAAATAAAATATTATTAGAATATTATTTTTTAATATTATTATTATTTGGAGATTTGAAAAAGTTGAATTATTTGTTCTATTTTGTGTGAGAATTTAAGAAAGTTGTAATGATGAGATGAGATAAAATGAAACACTTTCACTATCCAAATGGGGCCGAGTCTGTCATTGAATGAAATGACGTTGTTCCATTTAAAGTGGAACAAAATCGTTTAACTGTAAAAGGGTCCAAAATGATGAAACTCCAATCTCCTTCCCTCACTTTCCGGAATCTCTTCTCAGTCCTGAGTCCCAGACTCCTAAAGGCCAGCCCCTGTCGCCATCTTGCTGCCTGCCAAACCCCACTGTGAAACAATACCATCCTTTGTGATGCCCTTAATCATACAACTATCCGCCATGGCGCCCTTGAGGCTTGAGCATTGCACTTCCCTTTAGACAGTGATGTACACCCGTACCTTGAGGGTTAGGGGTAACGTGTAAAACCTAGCATCCAAGAACTTCTCCAACATAGATAATAAGAATATTCGCAAAGTCTAAATAAAAGTCATAAATATTCTAAAATACTACTCAAAGAAACGGAACAAATTTTTTGAATAAGTGTCTTCACTAATCACTTGTACCCTTTGGAATTTATTCCTCTATGCTAAACTAATCTCGCCTATGCTTCCTATTCTTTGTTCCCAGTTGAAACCTCAAAGTCATATGAAAAATAATGAAGATAATTGAGTGAGTCATCAACAACTCAGTAAGCAGTGGACCTATATCAGTGTATAAACATGAACCAGTTACAAATGGGGAAAAAGGTCAATGCGTGCTATTATAAAAGTTTTAAAAACTTATGAAGCGTGGGCAGGACAAGTGGTAAATAATAGAAAATCTTCGATTTTCTTCTCAAAACAATTTTCAGAAGCTAGGCATCGGATGTTATTGAGGAATACGGGATTTTCGGAAGGGGCATTTTCGTTTATTTATTTAGGAGTGCCAATTGTTACTGGTAGACTGCTTAGTGTTCATTTTGAAGACATTAATAATAAAGTCAGAAATCGGTTAGATGGGTGGAAATCAAGATTATTGTCTAATGGTGCTCAGCTTCTGTTATTAAAACATGTGATTCAAAGCCTCCCAATACATTGTCTCTCGGTGATCAAGGTTCCAAAATCTGTTTTTGACAAAATTGATAAACTAATGAGCACTTTCTTGTGGGGCTCAAAGAATGGGAAGCCAAAAAAGAAATGGAAGGCATGGAGTAGTATCTATAGGCCAGAGATTGAGGGTGGTTTGGGCATAAGAAATTTGCAAGAAGTACAAACATCGCTTCATATGAAAATGACCTGGAACTTAATGCCAGGAGATTCATTATGGGCGACGTTCTTTCGGCAAAAATACATGGGGTCCAAGCATCCAAGCACATCACTCTGATTGATATTAATAAAGGAACAAATTTCTAGAAAAGAATTATGTATGCTCTAACAAAGGTGATGGAAAACACAAGATGGAAGGTAAGGGAAGGCAATATATTTTTCTAGCGGGATAACTGGACTGAAAATGGACCTATCTCTGCACAACATGAAATTTGTGAGAATCCAGAGTTATTATTGAGGGACTATAAAAATGAAAATGGATGGCATGAAGAGTTGTTTTCTCGACTAGTAGGGTTGGAAAAATCAGAAGAAGTGATAGAATAACTGGGTACTATGAAAAATGAAAAGGATAAATTGATTTGGTTACAAAATCCCAATGGTGAGTTTTCAACTAGCAGCGCCTGGCAGTGCGTTCGGTTTAGAGCTCTGGAACATCCTTGGGCAAAATGGGTTTGGCATTCGGCTATTCCGAAAAACATTTCAGTCACAATGTGGAAAGCCATGTACAAATGCTTGGTTGTTGATGATAGGATCCGAAAAGTGGGTATTCAATTAGCTTCAAGATGCGACTATTGTGAATACGGTGCATATGAAGATTTGATTGTTCTTGCAACAGGGGAATTTGCAGAAAGAGTTTGGCACTTGTGCTCTATTCGACTGGGCATGAGATATTTGGCTAGAATAAATTGCAGAGGACGTGTGGAGAGTTGGCATTGGCATGCTAGATGATCCATGTAAAGAGGACAATTGCTTGGTATTATTCTTTCGGTGATCACCTGGAGGCTATGGTGGCGAAGGTGCAAGGCAAGGATGGAAGGAAGTTCTGAAACGGTATCATCTGTTTGGTGCTCTATATTGCATTAGGTCTCATGGATTGCTTTGAGACTCAAGAAGTCAAATGATTTAAGTAGGCGTGATGAAGAAATTCTAAAGGATTTACAGTTGCCGATCAAAAGTGCAGTTCCAAGAGTTATGAATAAGGTAAGTTGGTTAAGGCCAAAAACTGGGTGGTTTAAATTAAATGTGGATGGTAGTTCATTGGGTAATTTGAGTCCTTCAGGTGTGGGTGGTGTAATTCGTAATGATAAAAGGGGCTTTGTATGTGGGTTTGCAAATTTTATTGGTCATAATACTAATAATGCGGCGGAAGTATTGGGTTTACTATATGGTTTACGGAATATTCGTGAGTTGGATATTCAGGATGTGAAAATAGAAATGGATTCTATGTTGGTAATTAACAAGTTGCATGCTAAGAGATGTGGGTTATGGTATTTGGAGGACTATTGAGATGAAATATTTCAATTACTAGACGGAATTAGATTTTCTATAAATCATGCTTTGAGAGAGATCAATGCAGCTGCAAATGGATTGGCTCATATAGGAGCAAAAGGAGGAAATGGGTTATGGGTTTCAGTTATTGACTTACCTACGGATATCAAAGGCATTATTAGATTGGAAAAGGTAGGTTGTCCTTATATAAGGTATGCTTGACCATATGTATATATATATATATATATTGCGAATGTGGTTTTATGAGGTTTAGGACTTGTCTAGCGTGTTGGATGTGTTTTAGAATTTTTATATGTAAAAGTTGTGTTTGGTTGGTTAGCTGACAATGGATGGTTTTAGTGTTTTATTTGTAAATCCTTAGTGTTGGTTGTGTCACCACAGTATTCCTCTACCATAAGTTAGGGCTATTAATAAAATTGGGAGGGATCACTATTGAACATATGGCCTTCGGCTCTTTTATATGTATATATATATATAATTAGCCCAAAACAAAATAGTCCAACCTGGTGCCTTGTGTTTATAACTGCCCAAGTACAACTTCCACACACTACATCAATAAATTAACCCAACCACCTTGGCTTCACATAGATTTCACCTCAACGCACATCATGATTTACAACCATGTTTTTAGGGAGGGAAATGTTTCAGTAGACTGGCTTGCTCGATTGGGCAGCAAAGGATGCACTGGTGAGTATTTTGAATCTGTCCCTCATATGCTGAAAGGCATATTAAGAACCGATCGAAGTGGTCTTCCAAATTCCAGGCTCTGCTAGGTACTTATATGGAGTTATGTTGGTCGTTTTGGTTAGGCTTGTTAGAATTGGTTTGTTATTCTAGTTCTTATTTGCACTTGGTTCTTTTACCAAGTGTTATGATGTTACTAAGGTATTCCTCCGCCATAAACGAGAGCTTATTAATAAATTTAAGACGAGACTGCTAAGTGTGTGGCTACTAGCTTTTTTTTTTTTTTTTTTTTAAATGATTTACAACCATACTCCCGACACATCAGAGCACTGACCAACATTCTTACATTCATTTCCTTCTCTAACCACGACAATCATAAACAAGGGAACCTCCAAATGCCAACAAATCATGAAATCATAACTACAAACTCTAACTCACATATCTGGACAACCCAACTTCTAGTAGGCAACAATCATAAAAGTCACTAAAATTAAGCTGTGATTACGAGGTTAAAGCTCGAGAGTATCTTACCAAAACTCTGAACGGTGGTCGGTAGGATTCAAGAGTGAGGCGACGTTGCTTAGAGATGGTCCATGGTGGTCTGAGGCACTTGGTCAGATGAGGCAATACAGTCCAATCCAGTGGCCTCCACTGATCAAACGAGTTATCCTACAACAGAGAGCGAAATAAGATGGATGGAGAGAGAGAAGAGAGAACTAGAGAGAGAGAGAGAGAGAGAGAGACCGAGTGAGAAAAAAATGAGAGGCAGACGGAGGGAAACCAAAACCTAATTGGTGAGGGGTAACAGCGATGTGGGAAGGTGGTTGCGGCCACACGACGACACAGTAGAAAAGGAAGATTGGCTGGAGTGCGAAATCATACAGATTGAGGGGAAAAGAAAGAAACAAGTCGGATGGGGAGTGGTGCTAGACATAGGGGTTAGGTACGGAGGGACTGGGCAGAGTAAAGGCCTTCCAGGGAGGCCAATGTGAGGCGGCGATGCAAAGTATTAGAATGAGGGGACAAGAGAGAGAGAGAGATTAACAGAGAGTTAGAGAGAGAGAGAGAGAAGAGAAAGAACGCGAGGGAGAGAGAGGCTACGCGTGGAGAGAGACAGGGAGATAGAGAAAACACTAGCGGTGGACAGAGAGCTTACCCATCGGCTACCAGGAGAGTGAGGCGGCGGCACCATAGTCTAGAGGCAATGGCTTGGCAACACAAAGAGGGAGAGGTAGTAATTGAGAGAGGTAGACGACAAAGAGAGTAGGTCGTTGAGGGAGGTTCGTGCAGAAGAAATGGTGTCTGTGGGAAGGAGGTGGGTTGCATAATACCAGAGGGAAGAGCGGGAGGAGAGAAAAAGGAAGGAGAAAAAAAAAGTAGGATTTGGGACGACTTGGGCCTGGGCTTAAAAAGAATTGGGCTTGGGTTTGGACCGGGTAAGACAAGACCTTGATTTCAAGCCCAACTTTCATCATCAGTGAATTCGAATCGGTATGCTCTTCATTCCTGAATCCTAAACTTACTAAATTAATTTTATTTATTGATTAGATATTAATTAAAATAGCCTAGGGTTTGTTTAATTTTTAGGGTAGATTCGAATTTCAGACTTGGATTTTTTTTTTTAATGTTTTGGATGTTTTTAATGATTAGAAATTGAAGATTATTTTTTTAAATGCTTGATTAAAGTTGCTGGGGATTACGAGTTTGTTTGATTAAAATAACTAAGGATTATGGGCTTGTTTGATTAAATTGGCTCTCTTCTTTTTAATGCTTATGGGTTTTTTTTTTTAATGTTTGAAGATTTGGTGTTGTGGCTTCTTGGTGAATATGGCTTGTGTTTTGTTATTATGTATATTCGAATTTACTGATGAATCATTAAATATGGCTTACTATATTGGTGTTTTGGTGCATTGTATATGGCTTGTTGTTTTGGTATTATGTATATTTGAATTTACGGATGAGTCATTGAATAGGCTTACTAGTTTGGCTTGGTGTTCTAGTTCATTGTATATGGCTTGGTGTTCTGGTTCTTGTGCCTTTTATTTTTCAAGTGGATATGGATGCTACAACTCCTCCGAACGATCATCCTAATGTAGATGCTTCAGTGCCTACACATACCCTTACAACAGGGACATCCACCCCTAGACTTACATCTGCAGCTATTTCAGTCCAAGTTGTCAAGTATCCAAACCTAGTGAATAAGAAGTGGAATATGGTGGCGATCGACAACTCCAATCTAATAATAGAAGGTCGTGGACATGAGACCATTTCAAAAAAGTTGACACTGATTGTGAAAACCAACATGCAAGGTGCCACCAATGTGGTTATTGTTTGGGTTGGCACTCTAAGAATCAAGGCACGCCAATTTTGATCGCACATTTGAATGGTTGTGTGCGGTATAATATTTTCAAGGGATTGGTGGCTAGAGATCGAAAGAAGCTAAGTTATGAAAGAATGACCACAAAATATGGTACGAGCAGTAAAAAAGTGTCAATACATCATTACAGTGAGAAGAGAGTGTGGAAGTTGCTTGCAGCCATGACTATAATGGATGGATGCCTTTTCTCACCATTGACGGAAAATGATTTCGTAATTTTGTAGCTAATATTGAGCCTCGATTTCTCTTTCCTTAATGGTATACTGTCATGAGAGATTGTTTAAAGATACATGCATATGAGAAGGTCCACATGAAGGATATGTTTATGAGTACTGGGAAAAAAGTTTATTTTACAATTGATACGTTGATGCTAATTTAGGAGTTGAGTTATATGTGTATCACAAGCCATTTAATTGAGCATAAGGGTTTAGAAGGAGTCAAGATCACAAAGGGGCAAGTATTGGGTGGATAATTGTATGATAGACGAACTCAATCAACCTGCAATACAAGAAAAGTGAGGGCTCAGTGGGTGGGTGACACCTTCGAGGCTAAGTTAGTATATCTCTTGGAAAAAGTTCTTGATGCATATGTCTGAGTTTTATCTTTACTTAGGCTTTTATATCCCCCTCTCCAAGTTGGTGTTTTTCTTGTGCCAAGGGTCCTCCAATTGCTGGGTGCCATGCCGTCACATTTAATTTGGAGACTTCTGTAAGAACCTTTGGTCATCTCGCCCATAGCAAGCGGTGAGGAGCTATCTTTCTCTGGGTGCCTTGTAAAGGACAAGATCCTTTGTCTAGATCTACTCCTTGTGACCAATATCAGGTTGTTTAATTCGGCATGGCTCCCTGCGAATTATCCCGACAGTGGCGGGCATGTTTCCGTGTGAACTTGTCCCATCTTTCTACGCTGATACGAGCCTCCTTCTCTTTTGCCATTTGATGGGCTAGTAATTCTTGGTCTTTGGGCCTTTTGCGAGGTGGAGTGAGCCTAGTCCGGTGGGGGATGAACATGCCCCTCCAGCATGCATAGTACCGTCCAGCACTTGACGCCAAATGTGAATGCATATAGCAATGAAATGACGAAAACCCATAAAAAGGACTGAGAATATAATAAACATTGCAGCCAGATGTGAATGCATATAGCAAGCTAGGATTCCATTCAGTTTTATTAAATCTTTCCATTTGGCCAGTCAAGAAAAAGTGATCAATAAATTGACTTGCATTTGAATGTTTTCATAATCCCTATGCAAAGTAGTCTAAAGCCTTTCAAAGTCCCATTTTGGCTTTTAACGAATTCGAAAACTTCTCAAGTGCTACTGTTCATACTGCAACAGCGCTGTCGTAGTCTGTGTGTGATATCATGTTACATATGTAGTCTAAACTAATTTCGAGTTCCAACCAGGAAGAAAGTCATGAGTAGCTTTAATTATTTCTGTGTTCTCTACTTGGTCCCTACCATCCATGACTTAATTAGGATGGCTCCCATCAATTTCCGACTAGGCCATGTGGGTTCTATCCAGCTTCGGGTCTTCAGAGATTCTCTTTTGACCAAACAGCAGCGCCTACACGTGAATCAAACTTTGTATGTACGACCAGTTCTTGTTCACAACGTGTAAACGTACTGACACCCTTTGCCCTTTGAGTATTGATCATTGTACGTTCCAGCTAGCTTCTAAAATATGCCAAATAAATAACAATTCTAACTCTATTATTTTTTTCGTGGTCACCATCGCCAATGTGTTTCAAACTTTCGTGTATTGTTTTAGAATTGTGTAACTATCGTGTAATCGTTTTAAAAAAGAATGAGACTACTCTGTCGTCCCACTTTTATCACTTGGGTGTACCGCCCATTACTTTTCTTTTTTTTTTCACATTTTTTAATACATTTAAAGATTTTTAAAAAATAAAAAAAAATACACCAACACATTTAAAACCACTTCCTTAATCACTAAGTAAAAAATAATAATAATAATTTTGACCAGCGGTCAACTTGGGTGGTCAACTTGGGGCGGCAGAATAGTGTTTCTCTTTGAAAAAAATAAATAAAATATGAGACCCACATTAAAAAAATTCTTCTTTTAATAGTGAACCTTACTTTTTTTCAAAGTGATTACTCAATGTTTATGCACTTCATAGTTATATGTAAAATTATTTTATTTTAATTAAGACTCATTGTTATTTACGATACAAAATAATCGTTTTCGTCGCAAATATATTTGAGTTGCGATTCACTTTCTTTTCTTTTCTTTATATCTATTACCACTGCTATATGCATGCAAGAAAATTTCTACCTGTAGACAGGGCCGGCTCAATAAGTTTCGAGCCCTAAGGCTAAAATTCTGAGTGAGACTTTTTTTTTTTATTAAAATTAAATAAATTTATATTATATTTTTATTTAAAATTAATTCCTATAATTTTGTAAAGTAAAATTATTGATTTAGATTTTATATCACATTTTCAATTAATAACTAACTTAATCTTTACTAAGAAATTTTTTATTTAAAAAGAATTTTATCAAATCTAGTTTTACAAGTACTTTAGACTCTTAGACACAATTATAATCATTATTGTCAATAAAGTTTTATAAACAACTTACACATTTGAAGAAAAATGGGCCCCTTCCTCTTCAAATGATTATACAAAAACCTTTTATAAACAATGAAAAATTAAATTTTGCTATTTGTAATCTTTACATTAATTATATATTAAACTAATAATGACAAAAGAAAAGTGTATTCTTAGAAGTAGAATAGGTAAAATAATTATTATATGTGATACTTTTAAAAACTAATAATGATATAATATCTATTTAATCTTATTTATATTTTCATTCTCATTGAGTTAATTAAATTTTTTTATTGGGTATAAATATATATTTTTAAAAATTTTACTTTATATATATATATATATTGGAGGCCTTCTTCCATTAGGGGCTTAGGCAAGCCTAACTTGCCTAATAGAAGAGTTGCCCTGCCTGTGAATGCTTGGCATAATGAATAAAGAGAATATCTACCCACCGATCGGTCTGCTATCCATCTAATAATAGCCATCCAATAAATATTTAGCACGTAGGCTCTTCTATTTCACATCTAATGTACTTGCCTACAACTGATAATGCTGTGAAAAAAACTCCCTCGTTTCTCTCTCCTCTGCTGTGAAATGGCAACCCAACTTCTCTCTCCTTCAATTTTTTTTCTTGGCTATAAGAGTTTACACACAGAGTGTTGAAGATGAATAATTCACGATCTATTTCATTACATGTCTGTGCAGTATATAAGCTATACGATGACAGAAATAGAGGAGGTAATTATGCTATACAACAGGCTGGCTAATCTAGAAATTAATTACATTCCATATAGGATACAAGAGCTAGAATCATGGAGATTATTCTGGAAGATTTCCTTTGTCCGTTACACGCCCCCGCAAGATGACGGTGCCGTCGGTAACGCCAATCTTGGATCGAAAAGTTTGAAACTGTGACAGGGCAAGGGGTTTGGTGAGAGCATCTGCTAGTTGATCATGAGTGGACACATGATTAACTGTAAGAAGTCCTTTGTTCACATAATCTCGGACAAAGTGAAGATCAATAGCAATGTGTTTCATGCGACTGTGGTAGACGGGATTAAGATTGAGTTGTGTGGCTCCGATGTTGTCACAGAAAATCTTTGGAGTAGTGGTCTGTTGAAGGCCCAGTTCTTTGAATAACCTTATAAGCCATGCAATCTCTGAAGTGGTAGTGGCTAGAGCACAGTATTCTGCTTTAGTGGAGGACCGTGCAACTGCACGTTGCTTTTGGTGCACCAAGATATTGGGTGATTGCCTAAGAAGATAACATAGGCGTTGGTTGAAGTGCGATCATCGGCATTTCTTGCCCAATCGGCATCAGAGTAGGCAGTGACTTGTAGGTTTGAGGAGCAATGGAACTGTAAGCCAAAGTTGAGAGTGCCTTTCAAATAGCGCAGTAGACGTTTGAGTGCAGTCCAGTGTGTTTGGGTGGGTTTATGCATAAACTGAGCTAACTTATTCACTGGATAGGCCACATCAGGTCTGGTGAGAGAGAGGTATTGGAGAGTACCAATAATTTGCCGATAGATAGTGCTGTCTGTTGCTAGAGTACCATCGTTGAGTTTGAGTGTCTTAGAGGTGGAGAGTGGCGTCTACACAGCTTTTACTCCTTCAAGATGATGTTTGGTTAAGAGGTCCCGAATGTATTTTTGCTGAGTAAGAAATAAGCCACTTGCATTGGGGACGACTTCAACCCCAAGAAAATAATGAAGGGAGCCAAGATCCTTGAGTGAGAAATTTTGGCCAAGTTGATGAATAACCTGCTGATCAAACACAGAAGAGTTGCTTGTTAATATAAGTATGCCTTGACCGAGTCTTTGTGGTAGATAAATAGAGAGGGGTCGGCTTTAGACTGAGAGAAGCCCATCTGAGTGAGATAAGTGCTGAGTGCCGTGTACCATGCACGGGGAGCTTGTTTCAACCCATATAAGGATTGACGAAGCTTGCAAATGTGAGATGGATACTGAGGATCAACAAAGCCAATGGGTTGTTTAATGTAAACATCTTCCGTTAGTGTGCCGTGGAGGAAGGCATTATTAACATCAAGCTGCCGGAGGGACCACCCCTTTATTAAAGCATGGGAAAGAATTACCCGTATTGTGACTGGTTTGACCACTAGTGAGAATATCTCTTTATAATCTAGCCCATATTGTTGATGAAAACCTTTAGCCACCAAGCGTGCTTTGTAACGATCAATACTACCATCAGGCTTACGCTTGACTCAAAAAATCCATTTGCATCCAACGGGTTTATGTGAGTGGAAGGAGGAACTAA